>JAVYIG010008713.1:0-82500 GCA_035222895.1 Strongylocentrotus droebachiensis | reverse complement strand
TAACCCTAACCCTAACCCTAACCCTAACCCTAACCCTAACCCTAACCCTAACCCTAACCCTAACCCTAACCCTAACCCTAACCCTAACCCTAACCCTAACCCTAACCCTAACCCTAACCCTAACCCTAACCCTAACCCTAACCCTAACCCTAACCCTAACCCTAACCCTAACCCTAACCCTAACCCTAACCCTAACCCTAACCCTAACCCTAACCCTAACCCTAACCCTAACCCTAACCCTAACCCTAACCCTAACCCTAACCCTAACCCTAACCCTAACCCTAACCCTAACCCTAACCCTAACCCTAACCCTAACCCTAACCCTAACCCTAACCCTAACCCTAACCCTAACCCTAACCCTAACCCTAACCCTAACCCTAACCCTAACCCTAACCCTAACCCTAACCCTAACCCTAACCCTAACCCTAACCCTAACCCTAACCCTAACCCTAACCCTAACCCTAACCCTAACCCTAACCCTAACCCTAACCCTAACCCTAACCCTAACCCTAACCCTAACCCTAACCCTAACCCTAACCCTAACCCTAACCCTAACCCTAACCCTAACCCTAACCCTAACCCTAACCCTAACCCTAACCCTAACCCTAACCCTAACCCTAACCCTAACCCTAACCCTAACCCTAACCCTAACCCTAACCCTAACCCTAACCCTAACCCTAACCCTAACCCTAACCCTAACCCTAACCCTAACCCTAACCCTAACCCTAACCCTAACCCTAACCCTAACCCTAACCCTAACCCTAACCCTAACCCTAACCCTAACCCTAACCCTAACCCTAACCCTAACCCTAACCCTAACCCTAACCCTAACCCTAACCCTAACCCTAACCCTAACCCTAACCCTAACCCTAACCCTAACCCTAACCCTAACCCTAACCCTAACCCTAACCCTAACCCTAACCCTAACCCTAACCCTAACCCTAACCCTAACCCTAACCCTAACCCTAACCCTAACCCTAACCCTAACCCTAACCCTAACCCTAACCCTAACCCTAACCCTAACCCTAACCCTAACCCTAACCCTAACCCTAACCCTAACCCTAACCCTAACCCTAACCCTAACCCTAACCCTAACCCTAACCCTAACCCTAACCCTAACCCTAACCCTAACCCTAACCCTAACCCTAACCCTAACCCTAACCCTAACCCTAACCCTAACCCTAACCCTAACCCTAACCCTAACCCTAACCCTAACCCTAACCCTAACCCTAACCCTAACCCTAACCCTAACCCTAACCCTAACCCTAACCCTAACCCTAACCCTAACCCTAACCCTAACCCTAACCCTAACCCTAACCCTAACCCTAACCCTAACCCTAACCCTAACCCTAACCCTAACCCTAACCCTAACCCTAACCCTAACCCTAACCCTAACCCTAACCCTAACCCTAACCCTAACCCTAACCCTAACCCTAACCCTAACCCTAACCCTAACCCTAACCCTAACCCTAACCCTAACCCTAACCCTAACCCTAACCCTAACCCTAACCCTAACCCTAACCCTAACCCTAACCCTAACCCTAACCCTAACCCTAACCCTAACCCTAACCCTAACCCTAACCCTAACCCTAACCCTAACCCTAACCCTAACCCTAACCCTAACCCTAACCCTAACCCTAACCCTAACCCTAACCCTAACCCTAACCCTAACCCTAACCCTAACCCTAACCCTAACCCTAACCCTAACCCTAACCCTAACCCTAACCCTAACCCTAACCCTAACCCTAACCCTAACCCTAACCCTAACCCTAACCCTAACCCTAACCCTAACCCTAACCCTAACCCTAACCCTAACCCTAACCCTAACCCTAACCCTAACCCTAACCCTAACCCTAACCCTAACCCTAACCCTAACCCTAACCCTAACCCTAACCCTAACCCTAACCCTAACCCTAACCCTAACCCTAACCCTAACCCTAACCCTAACCCTAACCCTAACCCTAACCCTAACCCTAACCCTAACCCTAACCCTAACCCTAACCCTAACCCTAACCCTAACCCTAACCCTAACCCTAACCCTAACCCTAACCCTAACCCTAACCCTAACCCTAACCCTAACCCTAACCCTAACCCTAACCCTAACCCTAACCCTAACCCTAACCCTAACCCTAACCCTAACCCTAACCCTAACCCTAACCCCTAACCCCTAACCCTAACCCTAACCCTAACCCTAACCCCTAACCCTCACCCTAACCCTAACCCCTAACCCCTAACCCCTAACCCCTAACCCCTAACCCTAACCCTAACCCTAACCCCTAACCCTCACCCTAACCCTAACCCCTAAAACCCCTTGCTTTAGCCTTAAGATGGCAAAACAAGATTTCTACACAAAACGTTTATTAGAGATAATCGAGGTTGAACTTTTGATGCAAGACAGTTCTTTCATTTTTTGGTGTTTGATATCTAATATTCTGCACGATTATGACCAACGATGTCAATAAAATATTCAGGTCAACAAAATTATACATAACCTTTAGCTCTCATCCTGCCACATATGGAAAACTTTTAGCCCTAAACAAAATTAAAAAAGAATACAGCACTAAACAACTGCTTTCACGAAGAGAGTGCGCTCAAGTGCCCTCTTGCGTGAAAGTACATTGATCGGACTAGTTCAATGCAACAGAGCGGGGGTGCGAGTGCTTACTCTCCTTGACTACTTACTAACACTAACAAACTAGAATTATAAATGAAACTCACCTAGTTAAATAAATGCAAAATTACGGTAGACTACACCCGCAGAGGCATGCCATCACATCGTAGACGAAATCGAACTCCTTCCCTCTGTCAATGATTATACTGACTTTCCTCTAGTGGGAGCGCAATTGCCCATTCGGGTGCACATGTATAGACATGATGCGGTCTCCAAAAATTTTAGCGCAACGCACACACTCTGTACGCACTGCGTAAAATGCACGCACTGACCTTTGTAGCGATTACACGTGTAGCTATAACTGTGCTTTGTTCATACGGGCGCACTCGTCGTGAGTAGCTAGCGCTACACTATCCCAGTTACCTTGATTTATTATGAAAAGCTACTTTTTATTGGTTGGAAAATGGCTTACGTCTCCTCTCCACGAATGAAAACAATCGTTATACCAACGTAAAGGTGTGATGTCAAACTTTCTGAATCCGTCCAAAGATTTTTTTATACGTCATTCGTGTGAGATTTGCCGACTGGTTGACTGTGCGAAACCCGACAAAAAAGGGAAAAAACAGTGCGATCTCCATAGGCAGGCTGTAAAAGTCAAAACGTTTAGAGGAAAATGGTTACCGTTTCCCCTGAAAAAATAATCGCACATTTAGTATCATTTTTAAGACGACATTTCAAATAATAAAAAAACGTCCGAAGATTTTTTTAACAAATTTCCATTTTCCTGTAATACCAGCAATTCTATCAAAACATGGCGTTTTTGGTGTACGTTCCCTGTGCTTAACAGGATAAGCGACGAGGCGCAGAGCAGATGCGTGCAAGTTTTCCATATGCAGGGCTTATCCCTATTGTGCCAAGCCACAAACTCCCCAGTACCAATTTTATAACGCGATGGTAAAATCAATAGCGCGTGCAAAACACTTGACACAGTCTGATGGGCATGGACAATAACTGCTATTACGAATGCTAGCAAACATGTAAGAAGCAGATATGCAGTAGCTTGCTCGCGTGTACAAAGCACTATAACAATAGCGTGCATGCATTCTTATGGCAGGCTATGAGTTAAATTACGAGTTGGTGGTTCAATTAAGCCAAGAACCCAGGTTCCATCCTTGGTAGATTTTTATATTTGGCGCGTCTGTATCGTTCCAGTCATCATTAGTCAAGACAAAATACAAAAGATTTTAGTTTTTAAGTTATAGAAAACCCTTAAATTTACTATGTCCCGTTTGCAGGACAACAAAATGAAAAGGTTAAATTCCAACGGTATTTGAAAGTAAATACTAATTTAGAACTTCTCTTTAAAAAAAGAGGGGCTTGAAAATGTCTTTAAGTTGTCGAATCGAAGAGCTATAGAGCCAGTAAGTAATAAACTGATTTTCAGACCATTGTACCGAATGGTCGTACGTTTTATGCTGCGCAAAGATTCAATCAGTTTAATTTTAGCCATTACAAGAAGTGGGTTATTGATGTAGACAAATGCTCATGTAACCTTTACGGCTCATTTTATGTATGTTATTACCAAAGAAGAAAAAAGCCAGTCAGTCACCCAATAGTGTCTGACAGTGAAGTCTACCAAGAAAACAGGTTCCCTTGCATAATTTGAATATTAGGACACTGCTAACGTTTACATTTTTACAGAGAGGACATACATGACATAATCATAATTCCTGCAAAGTTCTGCAAATTTGATGTTGGCTGCAAAAGGGACGTAGTATCTTAAACAAATTATGAAAATCAATAGGTTATGATCGAAACGTAAATAACAATTTAATTAGTGAGTAATCGAATTAAATAGACATTCATAGTGATGTAATTTATCTGGTATCCACCACTTTAACACAGGAATCAATGTAATCTGGTGGGGTGCCAGAACCCCTATTTCGTTTCTCTCGTTAAAACTTTGAGAGAGCTTCTACTATTACACAGACACCAATGTAAATCTGATTGGGTACTAGTACCCCAATTTTGTTTCTCTCTTTAAAAACTTGGACAAAGCCTTGAGGCTCTGCGTGAGAGATTATGATATTGGATTGCAGCTGGACTTTTCATCATCTTACGTAATACTAATGTAAACAAACTCTTACTGGGGCTCTGTCTGAAAGGAAATGAGAAGTAGAAAATAAGTATTTTACTTGTTTTAAGATATTTTCATGTCCCAAAGTCACTAATAATTTAGAAGAAGACCAAAATGAAAGTTCGAACGAAGCAAAATGACCCATAATTGGCGATATAACAACAATTTTAACTCTGGCAGCGAACTCCTGCATGTGTCTCTTTCTCCCTTCTCCCTTCATTTCCCCCTCTATCGTGCTTATCTCTATCACCTCATCAAGGTCTCGGTGGGGTGGATTACAGCGCTAGTGTTTACTGAGGGCTTATCAGAATATCAGCTATAGTACAAGTAGTAGTGGTGAAAGTCGAATGGGGGTTTCAATTTTAAACGACGAGTTTTCGTGACCTCCCTGATTTTAATCAGCTACAATACTGACGTTTCACGATTAGTTCTGTTTCAATAGTTTACCAAACAGGGTGTATGCGTTTTCACAATAATTAACCAAAAAACACCACTCAATTCATAAAATGGTGTTCCTGAGGGGAGCGTGATATCCTTCATATGTGTTTGCCTTTTCATGACACACTCAGTTTTCTTTTGGTAAATTAGAACTGTTATTCATTAAATTTTCCAAGTCAGCTACTAAAATATTTTAGGAATCTTAACTAATTAAAATTCGTTGCCTGATATCGGTGTCCTCGGGCGTTACTTGTGGAAGTAAACAACATGTTTTCTTTTGGTGATTATATGCACACATACGCCTCTTAGACCATGAACTCTTTTTTTTTAATAATAAATATTTACTTAATAATTTCAACTACTCACGAAGAATGATGTAATAATGATAATATTTGATACATTTATATGACACAATCCCAACAAACAAGGTGCTCAAGGCGCGGCAATATTAGCCCGGCCCTCCTAGGCTATGGTCTTCGATGCTCGCAGCATTCAAGGAATTCTTGCCTATTGGTACCCTGGGTCGAGAAGAGTGGAAAATTAAAATTAATGTCCGTAATTTCTTATTTCACTACAGTGAAATTCTCAATTGCATAAGATCAAACACGTTGAATGAAGAGTCCTGAAACAACAGCTTTAACATCTAGTCTGTTTATTCCTTTCTTCAACTTCTTCTGTCCTCATATTGACCACATATCAACGACCAGACACCAACGTACGGCTAACAGTGATAACCGACTGTCTAGCGGTTCGCTAAACAAGCAAATAAACGTAAGTACAGTGTTAATATTCATTGTCAACAATAACATAAATCAAACATGACTGAATATCTAGTTAATAACTTCAATATAAATTATGCCTACAAAGGAGTAGTCTCAACTATACTGATATGAATGTATATACATACAAAGAAATTCATGACATATAAACGTGTTCATAATCGAGTGCAATATTTGTTATTCCATGAACAACTGTACTTTATCAAATCAGTTTTGATATGGCTGTATTAATTATCGGAATAACTATCTGAATATACGTTATAGTCATCCAAGCGTGAACACATACCACAAAAAATGGTACCAAATGATTTAGGATAAAACACTCCTTCATAAGATGTATAATAATTTACTGTTTATAGATGATTTTTAAAATAATTAACAATTTTCTAGGTGTAAACTTTTTTTAGACTCACACGGTTTAGGCAATGGCGAGCTTGCGACCTATTTTGATGAAATTACGGTGGGTGAACTTTCAAAAGTCAATGAGACATGAGAACAAAGGAGGCGCCTTTTTGCGCCCATTTGCGCCTTTTTGCGTCGGCTACGAGAGGACTCCAGTTGGTTTCCAGCTCATTAAAATCTGGCTATTGTTTGGAGTCTCTTTGTTACGAGATAAGCCCACCGGTGCGCGTCCAGGCGAAGCACCTGACATCTGTGAATGGGAGCTTAAACTTTGAAAAGCTTTTGCGCCCTTTCGCGCCCGGTCCGGCGCATTAGTTATTCATGTATAGTGCCCGCTTGTGTGTCCCTCTCGTCTTGCGAGATTTGACTCTGGCTACTGATTTGTTCTAATATTATTTTACGTACATGACATTGGTTACAATTTTTGTTCTGATTGTTTATTTCCCTCTCGACATCGGAGTTCTGTAGGCGTTAACGTTGGCATGAATGTTCATTATTTCATCTCCTCCTGTTCTGTTCATGATTGTGTTAAATATCTCAATTTTAATACAAATTGATTTGTTCACGAACAAAATATATATATATTTTAGACTTTAATACCCTACTCTCTCTGACATTGTTTTTCTCATGCATGTTTTGACATTTTATTTGTTTCATATTACATTAAATTTGTGTATATTTACTTTTTATAGCGATGTTATCGCATGTTTCGGTTTTCTGGTTTTGTTTTCTTTAATTTTCGTTGTATCTTGTAAACAGTCCTGTCGTATGATCATTATAAATCATAATTCATAATTATATCATCAATCTGTTATTTTAATACAGGTCCTTTAAATCTTCGTAATATTAGAGAACCTATTTCAAAATCCGTGATGTTGAAAATGATCGGGGATATCGCAAAACTCCCAGGGAGATTACCAATTGTAAATCAACAAAGTAAATTATACCTAAATCGTAAGAATAGAGCATGCATTACATAGGAAGAATTAGTTTATCATTCTGTTCCAAAGAAACTTTATCGAATATTTCTTTGCGAAGAAGGGGGGGGGGGGTGAGGGGTTGCAGCCGCGGCCAGTTTTAGATAGGTCATTGTTGTGAAGAATTGAAATACGTATATATTGTGCTGAATTGGTGCCAAGTGGTATCGAAAAGCGTAGTGCGTTCTAGAACAAAAACAGGCCATGGCAATTCGTTGAATTGCTTCTCGTAACATTGTTTATACAGAACTGCCTCGCTGTCTAATAAAGGATCCATCCCGGGGATCCATCATGCATGTGTTGGTATCAAGTAGTAGACGGAATTTATAATGCTGCGTTATTTTGGGCCATTGATTTTTGTCGTATGATCATTATAAATCATCATGATAATTATATCATCAATCCGTTATTGCAATACATAAGTCCTTTAAATCTTCGTAGAATTAGAGAACGTATTTTAAATCCGTGATGTTGAAAAATGATACTTAATCAAGAACGTCGTATAGTTTCTCCTTGAAATGAATTTAAAGAGCGTTTTATACGTCTTACGATTTTTTATATGCAAATGATATCCGTATTGTCGGGAACATCATCAATATGTCGGAAAGATCGACGCTCATTTTCAGCATGTTGTTTCCTTGCAAAACACTAATGTTACGAACCAAATTAAATACACTGTACCCGTATCATCGGGGATATCGCAAAACTCCCAGGGAGATTACCAATTGCAAATCAACAAAGTAAATTATGCCTAAATCGTAAGAATAGAGCATGCATTAAAGAGGAAGAGCGTCCCAGACCAGGAAATGATGTTTGAAATTTCACCTCGAACATCTCAAGAAGAAATTAGTTTATCATTCTGTTCCAAAGAAATTTTAGCGAATATTTCTTTGCAAAGAAGGGGGGGTTGAGGGGTTGCAACCGCGGCCAGTTTTAGATCTAGGTCATTGTTGTGAAGAATTAAAATACGTATGTATTGTGCTAAATTGGGGCCACGTGGTATCGAAAAAGCGAAGTGTGTTCTAGAACAAATACAGGCCATGACAATTCGTTGAATTGCTTCTCGTAACATTGTTACAGAACTGTCTCGCTGTATAAATAAGGATCCATGTGTTGGTATCAAGTAGAAGACGGAATTTATAATGATTGCGTTATTTAGGGCCATTTTTTTTTTTTGGGGGGGGGCTAGCCCTTATTCTTCTTGTTCTACTGGGTCATCCAGAAACATAAATAGTGTTAAAATTTTCCGCAATCCCTAATAGCGCCGAGGGTAGAAAAGCCTATACAAACTCAGCTGGACAATAGAAATGTAATGTTGGTCGAACAATCAGGGAGAAATACTGAAATATTGAAAAGCGTTCTGTCATCAGATCAAAATAGGTCATAATATCATCAATCTGTTCTTTCACATGCAAGATCGATTTAAAAAATAGAAACGTAGGTTCTCTAAATCATCGCAATATCAGCTATTGTATTTCAAAACCCGTGATTTAAAAATGATACTTATAATCAAAGACATTGTAAAATTCTCCTTGAAATAAGATTATAGGGCGTTTATAAATATGTCATACGAAACAGACAAACATCTGCAAATTAAAGATATTACAAAAATGATACCCGTATTGTCGGGAGCCTGCATCATCAAATCGTTTCGGTATAGATGGAAGACGCTCTTTTTCGAAATGCACTCACCAAAATTCTGCTCGAATCATAAGGAACACTGTCTCCCTGCAAAATTATAAAACTAATTTTACGAAAAAATGAATATCTGTATCATCGGGGAAATCTTTCTCTCTCTCTCTCTCTCTTTCTCTCTGTCTGTCTGTCTGTCTTTCCCTCCCTGTCTCTCTTTCTTATTTCGTTCTCCTTCTTTCTCCGCATTTTTTCTTTTTTCTTCTCACTCTTATTCCCCCTTCTTCTTTTTCTTCTTCTTCTTCTTCTTCTTCTTCTTCTCCCTCTTCTTCTTCTTCATCTCTTTTTATTTAGAAATACATATTTTAAAATACACAATTTATAAAAAGTAAAAGATTTGTATGTAAATCTCTGTTGCATCAAATTAATATGAAATAGTTTATCAGCCTACATTGACGGTTATAATATATGTCGGACATTATACTTTAGCGAAAAGATATAAACGTGATGAAATGAAACTAAAGAAGAATCTAGAACGGGGGCGGGGGCCGGGGGTGGGGGTGAAAGGAGAGACACAATAGCATAATAATAAATAAATACAGTACAGACTATACGATGCACTCAACTTTCTCTCTCTCTCTATCTATATATATATACATCTCTCTGCCTATCTGTCTGTCTTTCTCTCTCTTTCTCTCTCTCTCTCTCTCTCGCTCTCTAAACAGATGATATAGGGAAAACGAAATAGTTTGTAAGAATTGCTTGGAGAGCAAAATAACTAGTCTGTTTTATTTACTAATGTAAAGCGCTTTGAGCATGTTTATGTCAAGGTGCTATATAAATATCAATGTGTATGAATATATTGTCAAATTGTGACAATTATAGTTTGTAAATATATGTATTGACAAAGGACATAAAAACGACACAGAAATGCTGGGAGTATTTGGGACCTACATAGAATATGCGAAACTGAGCTATGTCTTTGTCTTTGGCCCATGATCCCACAGCTATTAAAGTTACGTAAGAGGAACAATGAACGTTGCGGAGGGTACAGGTCGTTGTCGTGGTTATAAACTCCAAAGAGCGGAAGTAAGGTAAGGGTGTAATTGAATGACAATGAACTGACTACATCTATAACCCTGTTTTTGTTGTTTTGGGGGGAGGGAAGGGTCTTGTTATTTTTGCAGTTGTCGTTGCTGTTTTTTATTTTTTTTAATGGGACCACGTTCCGACATACTCATAAATAAAAATCATATTACGTAAAGCCAGACTTTACCCTATCTGAAACAATCATTCAAAGGCAACAATCATGCAAGATGATTGTTTCTCTCTTTTTTTCTCTCTTTTTATGTGTGTGTGTCTCTCTCTCTCTCCCTCTCTCTCTCTCTCGCTCGGTCGTTTTCTCTGTCTGCCTGTCTCTCTGTCTATCTGACAATGCTGTTCCGCCATTCGCTTGTTTGCCGGCACCATTCCTTCTTTGAGATAAATTATTATAACATAATAATGATGTACACAATTTATTATACCGTATGTTTATTATAGGGAGCGAAATATAAAACGAGCGGCTGATGATGTCGAAATGCGAAGAATATTACTGTACAATAATTATACAAAGTAAAACTTTTGAATGAAAATCTCTGTTGCATTATTGATATAAAAAATGTTTATTATGCTATATAGACAATACTGTTATACGTCGGACATTAAACTTCAGCGAAAAGATATCTATATATAAAAAAAAAAGGACAAACTAAAGGGGAAACAAAATCGGAGCTGGGGGGGGGGTGATCGGAGAGACAAATATCATATAAATAAATACAGTACGGACTACTTCCAACTTTCTATCTCTCCCGTCCACTCTCTCTCTCTCTTTCCCTCTCCCTGTCTGCCTCTCTGTCTATCTGGCAATGTCGTTTTCCATCTTCAGTTTTTTTTAATAATGTTTTCTATTCCTTCATTTGCTTGTACCGTGTACGCCGACAGCATCTCTTCCTTGAGATGAATTATAATAACATAATTATCCCTGGTGATGTACACATCATAGCTTATATTTATTATAGGAAAATCCTGCGTACGCCACTGGATATGACATGAACTTGTATACAGATTGCAAAGCCGATTATACGCGGCAGATTTCATTATACTTATTTTGCGAAAATTTGTCAAATTAGAAAGAGTATAGAATTTTTTGTTAATGATAGAATTAACGTAACTTGATCAAAAACGGTTCAGAAACAGCTGAAATATCAAAAAATACATCCGTTTAGATTTTCGTCGATTCATATCTATACTAACTTGGGGGAGGGTATGGAAGAGTGTTTAAAAAAGTCACCTTAGAATTATTGTTATTATTACCATTAGTATTGTTATAATGCATTTTATAAAGATTTTCCTTTACTGATCATGACGCACCGTGAGTTCATTGATTACCAAAACAATGTCAAACTCTCCCGTCTGACTATTGCAAAGAACGGCATCAGAAGAAAAGACACGACGCAAAAAGAATACATCGAGTTTTATTTTAATACAATATGAGTTGTTTATTAGAACCAAGTCAAGAGAGGAGAACAAAAAAACAGGATTTGACTGACAAAATATAAATTCTTCCAAGCTCAGGCTGTGGCAATGTGCTACACGTAGCGTGAATAATGACGGGAGAGAATGATAATTCCTTTGTCCATTACGACGCTAGAATAATATCGCGACGTGGAAATTATACAAATATGTTGATAATCATTCGAATTACAAACATACACAACCGTCCCAAACAGTCATCAGTTTGCCGACTATAACCGCATACATGAATTCATTCACTCATTCGTCTTTTACTTTTTGTTGTTGGGGACAATCAAGCTCGCAATTAAAATAACCATTCATCGTACATAGTCATCTTCATTTCACATTTCATATAGTCGTCACAAATATTAAAAGGAGGCGTATTAAACCAACAACAGAAGAAAAAAAAATCATAATTTATTCTGATCAAGATGAACGAGTGTGTTGATAATTGCCCCCCAAAACAAAAACGCTTCCACCACACAAGTTCAGGCTGTGCTGTAGCAATGTACATCGCAAAGCTTCCACAATGATAGGAAAGATAATACCCCGCCCGTTACGACGCAAAACGGCGCGAGAAGAATAGATCGCGAAGCGAGAAGAATACATCAAGTTTTTACAAACAATGGGATGTTTATCAGACCGAGAACAGGAAGAGGGGAAGACAGGCTTTGGCTGACAAATACTTTCTGTATAGCAAGTTTAAGCTGTACCGTTGTGGATCGCGCATCACGAGCGAGAACAATGGCGGGAATGATAATCTTCCATCGCCTGGTAGGGCGCAAAAGGGCGCAAGAAGAATAGAGCGGGTTTATACCAACAATAGACAGTTTCTTTTCATATGCAAGAATCAGGTGAGGGTAGCTGTCGCGCCCCTTTGCGCCCCTTTGCGCCTAAATGCGTCTCTTGAGATACGACCTTTCTATTCATAGCGCCCGGACGCGTCCGGGCACAGTTGCAACTTTGGAAGGCTCCCCTAAGCGGAGCTATATGCAGGAAATGAAATACAAAGATTATATTCTTGTATAAATCAATCAATAAAAGGTTTTTCTGACCATAAAGCACATAATAATAATAATATGAAGGATAAAGAGTATATCTCTTTGTAGAACATCAATTAAATCTGACTTTACTCCTATCACTGTCAATGTGTGTACTAGTATACATGTACAGTATATGCAGTATAATGATTGATGGAGGGCAAAGTTCCATATTCCATCATTCTACTTTGAGCTTAAAATACAAATATGAATAAGTTATTGAATCAAGTATTATGGTTTAACTGACGGCACAGATATAATATAGTATTAATGACTGCTTTGAGAGAAATAGTTGTTTTTATACGCTCAAGGGAAGGTTAGAATTGTGCTATTGTCCGAGGCGTGCCGAGGGCAATAGCCCAATTGTAACCTTCCCGAGAGCGTATAAAAACAACTCTTTCTCGAATATTTAAGCAGTCATTAATAGTTTTATATGCCGAAAAAAAAAGACTCAACTTATGACACCACCTTGGCCTTTATCTAGTTTATCTGCACGGTTGTTTTTTATGAGTGTATCTTTGAGAGTAGACTAAAAAATAAAAAATAAAACATAAAAAAACTTTTGTCGAAGGTGGGATTTGATCTCTTGCGCACCCACGATGCTGTGACTAAAATCACCGCCTTAGACCGCTCGGCCATCGCGCACTGATGCCAATTATAGCAGTTTTCTCTAATATATAGATTAAAATGGATTGAAAACGGCTTCGTGTGCTGGAAACTTCGCGGCAGCTCCATTAAACGGGCCCTTCTTTTACTTTTGCAATGCATTGGCACGAACTTAGATCAAGATCTTCATGTCAACAATGCAAGATAAAATTGTCGGTAAGATCGATCGAGATTCAATTGTATTGAAATTACCGACCAATTAATCGCACACGTACGGTATCCTCGATCGCTCAGACCATTTTTTTAACATGTCAACCTATGGGTATTTTACCAAGACTGAACTATTTTCCCGGTAACCATGGTTACTGGGATTTTAGAACTAATTTTTAGAACTATTACATGGGTTTGGAATTTTACCGGGAATTTTACAGGAATAGTTAACGTTTATGAATGCAATTTCGACCAATCAGATGGCTGGATTTCTTAAGTGAGGTATATAAAGTTTGATAATAATGCAATTTTAGCTTACCAGCTGGCTGTTTGTAATCCTAGGGATCTTTACAATTTACAGGGAGGAATACTTTTCCTTGACTGCTTTCTTCTCAAAATACTGCAACTACATAATCTACTTACTTTGTTCTATTTTTGGGGTGATGCCTCACCCCTATGATTCATTCCTTTTACTGACCTTCTTGGAGACAAGGATTACCCTGCCTCTGTGGAAAGGCGGTACCAAACCTAGTCTTGCTGATACAATGTATTACCAAATGACATTAGTGCCGCAGAACGACTCTAACCACAAACCGTGTGATCTACAGTCCGATTACGTATCCACTAGACCACGACACCTCTCAGAAACGAATTCCAGAGCAATTGTCGCTAGAGTGTTAATTATGTATAGGACAACCCATGACTAACCGTATCACGAGTTCCGGGTAAAAGCACAATGAAACCTAATAAATTAATGAACATGTCTTTTTTTCCAGTGTTGTGATCATTCGCTGGCTCATTTGGGGACGTGTCCTTTATTCCATGTAATGTCATTGGTCGAAACCGCGCATCACGTGGTATCAGTTACTAGGAAACAAAAGTAGCATAGGCATAATATTTGTAACCAGGAGAGTAACACGTTGAACAATATTGTTAATGATTTTTATGGACAGGTTTTTGCTGCTTTGTTGATCGAGCTATTTCTCCTCCTTCTAGCTGAGGTATTTCTACATGGGGATCAATGCAAGGAAGGTCAATTTTAAATTCACGTTATTGAAACTTGTGTCAATACTGCATGTGCCAATCCTGTTTAAACGAATTCGCTTTGAAATATTTCTCAAACGCTTAGGATATCGTACCAGAAACAACTCAGCAGTTCTAGGTGAATACAAAAACTGATTTTCCCCATATTGTGAAAGTGTATCTTCGTGAGGAACAATAAATATCTTACATCGATTCGACTATTGATTAGACGATTTCTTTGAAATTGTTTGGATTTTCGCTTACGTCAGAGGCAGTTGAGAAAAACTGCCAGCCATATGTAACCCAGTCACTTTCAAGATGCGATGGACAAATATTTTCTTCTTTGCGCTGTGTACATTGGTAAGTAATTATATTTATACATTTGTTTTTGACAAACAAACATTTTAAAAAACACCCTGGTATAAGATAGATGTTTGAGAGAGAAGAGAAAAAGAGATGTTAGGGTTAGGGTTTTTTTAAATCGAAGAAGTCTAAAGTGTAATACATGTATATGGCTGAAGCTGATGTATGAAAAGAACCATTTGGAAGGATGTTTGGTTCTGTGTCGATGTGTGTTTGTGTGTCTTGGGCGGGGTAGTTGGTATTTGACTTAATTTGAGGACTAAGTTTGCCCCGCCCCCCAAAAAAAAATGAATACATCAAAATAAAATCCAGAGAAAGTCTAAAGTGTAATACATGTATATGGCTGTAGTTGAAGTATGAAAAGAACCCATTTAGAAGTGTTTTTGGTTCTGTGTCAATGTGTGTATGTGTGTGTGGGGCGGGTTGGTTGGTATTTGATTCCATTTCAGGACTAAGTTTGCCCCGCCCCCAACAAAACTAAAAAATAAATTAATAAATCAAAATAAAATCAAAAAAACATCAAAAATACAGAACACTCCCAACTTGACCAAGAAATCGTTGAATTTGTATGTTGATATAGCTTACACATACCAGTAAAATGTTATTGTGTTACTTATAGAACACCCAAGTGACGTCCTCAGTTTTAATGGGGATCATATAGAGCACAGACGATTTACCTCCATTCGATGTTTCGTTTTCAAGGGGACTTTGTGCATGAAGGTCGCATAAAATGAGAATGAAACGGGGTTTTCTGAACAAAGGAACTTGTTATATTATTCAATCAAATTTGTATGAATTAAATTATAGTGTGAATCATTGAATTCATGAATTAAACCACTAAGGAGTTCTGTTACTGTTCATACTTTCATAATAGGCCTACACTTTCAGCATTTCTGTACAGAAATAGGCCTTTTGTATTTTAATATTTTAAATAAAATGTTCGTTATCGATTGGTAAATAAAATGGTAGCTTAGTTGTCATCAAAAGGAGTTTATATGGAGACGAAAAATTGTCAGAGGAGTTTAAAGCCTCTTTAAATGTTGGGAGCCACAATGATTTGGTGGGAAAGTTTCACTGAAATGTATCGTAATGTGAAAGAGGATGTCATTTAAGACACATTTCTGCAAAGGATTTTCAAAACAAATGTGTTTGAATACGAATATTGATGAAAGAATACAAAATTTAGGTTTCCTGCATACAACCGAAAACCCAAACTATGTATTCTGTTATTAATATTAATACTGGGTACAGCGAGGATACGGCGCCACTGACACGGTTCCAGGATACCACTGCAAATTTGCAAATTTTGTCAGCAGGCTGCCCCTCATCCTGTTTTGTGTGATACTTCTTGTGAGTTTGTATTGTGCTCTTCGTATACCGGTATATTGCAGACCAATTAGTGTGCGAAATTGTGGATATTTTGATATTTTACGAGGACAAAAATCTCACTGTGAATCATTTACACCTATCGGAAGATTACCTTCCATTGCGCCGCTACGTCAGGCGTGCTTCTTTGTTAAGACTCCGCTTGATATATAGGCCTAACCATGGAGTTCAGGTACGTACTCTCAATAGTCATTCTCTGCATTGCTGCCATTAAAAGAACAGAAGGTAGAAGATTCACTATCCCATACTTGAGTGATTCTGAATGGAACGTTCACAACCTAGCTGTGAAAGATCGCATCGCCCCCCTTCATTATGATCTTGGCTCCAACATTGTTAGCCCTAAAGTGGCAGCAAACTCTTTTGTCGATATCGTGACTGAATATTTTCAGGAGCAAAATGAATTTCTGGAAAATCAAACCAACCAGATGTATATTGAACACGAACCAAAAACGCTTACTCAGGCTAGGAAACGGAAAAACCTACTACGAAAAAAAGCATTCGGCAAAAATGCAACCAAGGAGGACCGGGAAGCATTTAAACTTGCAATAAAAACAATATCGTACTTAAAGAATAAAACAAAGAAACACAGGGACGAAAAATCTAGAGCCCACTTGGAGAAAAGATTTCGGGATAACTTCTATGATTTCTCGAAGAAAGTTTGTAATGGCTCGTTACATGAAAAGTCACCTCGGCCAACGTTTTCTCAGATGGAAGCGGACGAATATTTTTGTACAAAGTACAGCGTCCCCAATGTTATTGACCTTACGTCGTTGAACTGGTTCCCGTACGTCAACGTGAATTCGGAAAACTACCAAAGCTTCGATATGAACTCGTTCAAACCTAAGGATGTTAAGAATGTTCTGAAACGGAAAAAAGCAAGATCAGCACCCGGTGATGATGGTCTGATGTATGGTATGCTAAAACACTTGTACTGTACCCACCACTTCCTGGCAACATTATATAATAAGATTTTGGAAAGTGGTGATCCCCCCGAAATGTGGTCCGAATCAAAAGTTGCCTTAATTTTCAAATCTGGTGAAACAACAAAACCAGAAAATTTCCGGATGATATCTTTGACGTGTTGCATTGGTAAAATATTTAATCAGATCTTATCGGAGAGAATGTCAACCTATCTCACAGCCAATGAATTCATAGATAAACGGGTTCAGAAGGCATTCATTAATGGAGTGAACGGCTGTATAGAACACAACCAAGTCGTACATGAAATTCTGAAACATGCTCGATGTAAACAAAAAACATTGCACATCACATTCTTCGACCTGGCTGACGCGTTTGGCAGCGTGAGTCATCAGCTGATCTCTACGTCATTAAGCCGTTACGCAATACCTCAACCAGTAGCCCGTTACATTGATGTTCTCTACTCAAGACTGAATGGCAGAGTATGCGGTCCGGGGTGGCAATCGGAACGCTTTGCTTTCAGGAAAGGGGTTTTTCAGGGAGACCCTCTATCCCCAATTGTATTTCTCATGTGCTTCAACCCAATTATTGAATATCTTGAAACCCAGAAGCAGCAATATGGTTACGATTTCGCCGGCCAGAGAGTAATAACTACCCCGTATGCCGACGACTTCAACCTGATAACTGGAAATAAAAGGTATCATCAAAAACTTGTTCAAGAAGTAGATAAACTTCTCAGTAGTATGGGCTTAACAGTCAAAGCTAAGAAGTGTCGTTCCTTATCAATTTCAGGCGGTAAACCAACAGTTATTGATTTTTCCTTAGCTAGGGAACAAATTGCATCTGTACAAAATAATCCTATTAAATTTCTCGGATCTCAAATTACTTTCAGGATGAAGACTTCAGAAACATATGATTTCATCAGAGATAAGGTTGATAGTACCCTCACGAATATAGATAGTGTAAACATAAAAAACGAGTATAAGCTAAGAATCCTTAATGATTATGCTCTCTCCTCTATGAGATATATGTTAACTGTACATGACCTTCATGCAACTCACCTTGGACAACTAGATACACTTCTAGACAAATACATTAAAAAGTGGATGGGCATCCCCCGGTGTGGTGCCAATATTGCTGTAGTTCATGCCCCAGCGGGGCTTAATATTCCCACTATCTCTGAACTCTACCAAACATGTCATTGCCTTGCCTACAGTAGATCGAAAGTTAAAGGCGATGAAATGGTAGTTCATGCCCTAGATCATCAACTGGCCAGAGAGGAAAACTGGACCAGAAAGTCATCTACAATTCAGGTTGCACACCAAATTCATCAAACCAGTTTACAAACGAATTGGAAAGATACTAAAAAATCAGTCAAAATGAACCTGAAAGAGGAAAGCAGGAAAAAGTGGAAAAATGAAATAGAACCTCTCCTAGTCCAAGGTGAATTCATGAAGGTACTAGAAAAAGAAAACTGTGACTTGTCCTGGAAGTCCATCATCTTCAATCTACCACAAGGAGTTATGAAATTTGCAATAAATGCAGCGATTGATAGTCTGCCGAGTAATAAAAACTTGTATAGATGGGGTAAGCGAATAAATGACTTGTGTAGTTTATGTCAAGCCAAAGGTACTTTGCATCACATACTGAATAATTGTCAGGAAATGTTAAATAGATACACGTGGCGTCATAATAATATTGTACATAATCTGCTAAAGAGCATTAAACAGAACGGCCTTGATAGTGATCACCAAGTATATGCTGACGTGGAAGGGGAGACAATCAGTGGAGGTACGGTTCCCCCAACCATTGTTCCAACACAACAAAGACCTGATTTATGTTTCATTAATTTTAGAAAAAAGGAAATACTAGTATTTGAGTTGACAATTCCATTTGAAACCAACATTCAACAGGCCCACCAAAGAAAGCTTGACAGGTACGCCGGACTTATACATGATATCTCAGAAGCCGGCTGGACTCCCAAATTACTATGTATAGAGATAGGTTCCCGAGGTTTGATAACTCCTGACAACAAGAAAAGAATTATAGATATGTTGAAAACATGTAAATGCAAAGTAAGGTATCCACAACTGAGAAATGAAATCTTGAAAACCGTACTGTTTGGGTCGTATGTTATTTTTTACAGCCGGTCGGAACGCACCTGGCAATCACAACATTACTTGGGAGTGTAAATGGTTTAACTACTTTGTATGACTTGCAATAGCGAGACCTCTTTCTCTCCCTCTCCCTCTTTCTCTCTCTCTCTTCCTTTCCCTCTTTCTTTCTTTCTCTCTCTTCCCCTCTTTCTCTCTCTCTCTCTCTTTCTCTCTCTCCCCCTCTCTCTCTATGGGGATAAGTTCTCGTGGTGTGATTACGCATGCTACTATATTGACAGATATGATGACGGTACCTAAATGTAAGGTGTGGCATAATTATGTAATTGGGAAAAGTAATATTTCAAAAGTATATTCTGTGGGTTTATATTGTTTTTTACAGCCTATCTGAACTCACTTGGAATCACTACAACACTTGGAGGTGAAATTACTTTAAATTAGGATACGTATATAACTTGTTATAACGGGACCTCCCTCTCTATCTCTCCCTCTCTCTCTCTCTCTCTCTCCTTCTCTCTCTCTCTCTCTCTTTCGCTCTATCCCCCTCTTCAACTCTCTCTCTCTCTCTCTCTCTATGGAGATAGGTTCCCTCTGTTGATTACTCATTAAGAAGAGACTGATAAATATGACAACGGTATGTAAATGTATTATGAGGCATTGCTAACTAAGAAAATAATAATTATTTTTGTTTTTGTTATTTTGTTAGGAATTATTAATGTTTTCATTTAAAACACTGACGTTACGATGTTCTCTTTTCCGTTTTGTTATTGTGTATTGTAATTGTTTAACCCTGCGTGAGATGCATTTAATGTAATACAAATCTCTGTCCTGGGTTTTATGTCACATCTTTATTATTATGTTATATGTATACTTTCTTGAATAAAGATGAATAAACAACTTGTTCTCAATCACATTTTTATGGGGGAAGAATTTTTGGCGAATTTGGGGCTCCCAAAACTAAAGAGGGGGCTTTACAGGAGCGGGGGAACACGCGCTTCGGAATAATATGGGTCCCCAAACATGGGTAAGTCTTTATTTAATAAGTAATGTTTCTTTTTTCTTTTTTTTATTTATGTGATAACAAATGTTTCTTAGGTGAACAGAGTAGCTGTTATATTTCCAAAAGTAATAATTTGCAGTTTGTATACAATTGTGTTTAAATTATTAAAACCAAAAAATGATTATTGATTCCTAAATGAATATTCCGCAATGTAAACACAAGACCTAAACATTAGCATTTTTCGATATGACTTTGGCTGTGTCTTCCAAACTTAGTGTCATAATTTTTTTTTTTTTTTTTTTTTTTTTTGGGGGGGGGCTTAATGCATTGATAATCTATTCAAACAAATCGGTTTTCTACAAAAAGATTCTAACAACTCTTCGTAATCACTTTTATTTTTTTGGAAAATATTTATTAGTAGCAGCCGTTAATTCTAGGAGGTTCCACCACAGTACTCTACTTTTAATTTGTATCTTTACTTTTAATATAAAAGACTAACATAACATTGCCGAATTGACTGATGAAGAGGAAATTGTACTTCAAAACTTACAGTGGTATTGCTGTTTAACGCATAGCCTGCCATAAGACTGCATGTACGCTACCGTCATAGTGTTTTGTACATGCGAGAGAGCCATTGCTTCAGTGCCTTGTACATGCTTGCACGCATTCGTAATATCAGTTATTGTTCATGATCATTGGACTGTGATGTGTGTTTTGCACGCGCTATTCATAGAACCATCGCGTTAATCAGATTATCTCAAAATAAACTTGGCACGGAGGGATTTGGGGCTTGGCATTACCCCTGTTGCATGATAAGAGTTGAGAAGTAGTATATCCATGATAGTACTTCTTAAACAGCAATACCACTATCATGTTCGAAGGTTGGGTTTTTCTGTTGGAAATGAAAAATAAAAAACTGAAACTGAAACTGAAACTGTAATAATGGTGTGTATGATTCCATTAGTTTGCGGATTCACCATGTGAAAGCCCTGAATAAGGCTGTTGGAATTGAAATGAGGTAGAAAGAGAAACGAGTGAAAAAAGGAGTATTGTTTCGATTTTCGTTTTATGGATGACTACTTGGTAATGTTTTTTTTTGTACGTGGAGTCCTGTAAAGAACCGGTGAACCAGGATATGAATGCGAATAGAGATACATTTCCATTGTAGTATGATGCCATATTGATCATAATTCATACATCCGAGATCTAGATAAAATTCTGCTGAGGCTTAGTGATGATGAGCGCTATTGGCAACATGAATTGTCTAGTAGCATTTCAGCATTGATAAAAGTAATCTGGCCCCGCGTAACGTTTTTTGAGGTGGAGGGGGCTAAGCTATTTACGATCAGGTAGAGCGGAGCGTAAATTGGCGTGGGGTCCAGGGGCCCGGCGCCTTTGGGGTTTTAGGCATTACTTAATTACGGTCAGATGAGCATATTTTGATACCTTATTTGTGACACTGGCAGGTCACTTTATTTTTGTTTAGTGACGTAAATCATGGTCTGAAGCAATATTTCATTCAAATCAGATACCTGTACTTGCTAAAAAATTATAAAATTAAACGTCGACGCTTTATATTTATGAGTACATTTTATAGGTGAAAATTCTGTCTAAAATGTAATACAAGCGAGTAGCGTATCATCTCTTCCTCTCACATATTTCTAAGGATGTCAGAAGGCTTGAAGTTCAATTTCTGATTGAATTCATACGAATAGGTCTATTCTGAACAAGAAAATATCCATGAACTATAGCGCGTATGGCGTATGTAAAACGATGACTCTGCCTGAGCGTATAAAACAACAGATGTCATTAATGGGCACTTAAGATGATAAATATAAACTAGCACGATCGACTAAGATGCTCATTATTATTAATACTTATTAGTACCTACACCACGAGGTTTATGTATTTAGAGCACAATGTATCATTTTGTATTTATCAATCAAAATACGCAACTCATACAATCTCGAAATGTAAAACCTATTAACCGATAGAATATGATGCCAATCATTTCTGACTTTTTCACATTTCGTCCTTGCAGTAAATTCCCCAAAAAAAACCTCATAACACTGCAGTTTATTGGGGAAAACGAGTATGGTAAAACCGGTTACTCAAAGATTTTTAATTATTTGAGGCACTTCTTCATCATTTTAAAGCGCAGTTTTTTTAGGGCTTCAATATTACATCATATCACAGACACTGATAACACGTAGGGCCGTGCATATCAGTTGTAACATTGTTAAGCGATGCCTTTATAGATATAACGTCTTTATTTCTTTCGTTCTCTTGTTCTATTTCTCTTTTTATACGTTTTCAAAAGGGGGAGGGGCTATAGCCCCTCCGTTCAGTGAGCCCTGTTAATGGCAATATGAATCGTTGATGGGCGTATCTCACCCATGACTTAAACATTTCAGTTCACAAAAGCAATGACGCCAGCATGGCGTCACGAGTCGTGTCGGGAGGAGGAGGGGCAATTAATTTTGCCATTTATGCTCCCCGCGACATTAACGAACCCGTTCTTGGTTTTGTCAAATATTTTGAGGACATACAATGATTCCAAAATGTATGAGAACTTGTTTTTGTCATAAGCTTGGCGAACATTAAAAAAAAACATGTGCCTCATAAAATGAAAACTCTGTATCCGTCACTGCCTTGTTATATCAGCAGGTCCCAATGTTATTAGCATACTTTGTTTTAAAGAAAAGAAAGAAAAGGAGAAAAGGAAAAAAAGAAGAGAAAAGGGAAACAAAAGAAACGGGGAATGAAAGAAAGGAGAGAATGATGGGGTAAGAGCTTGAAAGAAGAGGGTTGGCCGTTTCTTTTGTTTCATTTTTCTCTTCTTCCTTTCCTTCCTCTTTTTATTTGTTCTCTTTCTTTCTTCTCTTCTCTTTCTTTTCTTTCCTTTCTTTTCCTTTTGTTTTTTTGCTTTTCTTTCCCTTTCCCTCTTATTTTCACCTTCCCCTTTTCTCATTTTTCCCAACAGCAGCGCAATTTTACCGACAATAACCTGACAGGTGAAGGGATGTCGCAGCCCCCCCCCCCCCTTTAGTGACGCCCCTGGTTAATATCCCATTATTCTTTTTTTTTTAATGCAATTCCTCATGCTCTCGCACCTCTCTTCTATCGTTGTTTATTTCTCTTTCATTTTTTCACACAAACTCTCTCTTTCCCCCTTTTTCTATCTCTTGTTTGTGTTCATCTTGTGCTTTGGGGGCTACACTTCTGGCAAGAGGGACCCCGTATTCTGCACACTTTAAAATTGCGTGCCCCACCCCCCCCCCCCCGCCCCTTTCCTGGTAAGAAAAAAACACCTTCTTATAATATCATTCCCCCATTTTTTTCCCTTCTCATTATTCTCCTTTTTTCCCTCTTCTCTTCTTCGTTTTTCCCCTTTCTTCCTTTTCCACCTTTGCTTTCCTCTCTCTCTCTCTCTCTCTCTTCACTCTCTTCTTTCACCCTCCTCTTTCTCCTCTTCCTTTTTCTCTCATCCCTCTTTTCTCCTTCTTTCTCTCTTCCCTTTCCTTTCTTTTCTCCCTCCTTTTCTTTCCCCCTCCTTTTTTTCCTTTTCTCCCTTTTTCATTTCCCCCTTCCCCCCTTTTTTTTACTGGGGGGTGGGGGGGGGGGGGGCTCGTGCCCCATGTGCCCCCTGAATCCGCCACTGGTAAAGTTGTATAGATGTACAGTTTCCTGCGTTCTGATTGGCCGGCTGGATAGTCGTATCGTTGTATGGATAGTGGTATGTTGGCCCGCCATATTACCCCCAAATAGCTCTTAACACGACCTTTACCCTAAAGTAAATTGCCTCCGTCTGAACAAGACAACTATTCCGAAATGCACGAAATGGAACTTCTTCGTGCTTCCGACATTTCGGGGTCCCCCACTCTCATAATGTATCAAATTTAATGCATACATCTTTGTAAAGTGCCATGTTACAAATTATCCCATGCATCGGTTACAAATAAATGTATTTTAATAGTCTGCATGCGGATTACATACATTATTTTCTGATAGGTAGGACAAATCATAATGTTTGTCTTCGGGGTGATGAATAGATGAATAATTTACGGAGAAAAATAGAGAGGGGATTGAGAAAGAAAGGGGGAGAGACGGCGAGAGAACGGGGAGGGGAGATAGTGAGTGAGAGAGGAAGAGAGAGGAAAAGAAGAAGAGAAAGGAGAAGAAAAAGAAGAAAAAGAAGAAGAAAAAGAACAAAAATAAGAAGAAGTAGGAGAGAGAGAGAGAGAGAGAAAGAGAAAGATTGACAGGGAGGGATGCATACACTTGTAAACGCCATCTGAGACATAACCTACTTAAATCAACTTCTTATAACAATTATACACACTGTTGGTCATAAAGGTGGAATAATTATTTTTACCCCAATTGATGGAATGATTTTGACAATGATATATTCCTATTAGATCTAAATAATAGTATACATTCACAGATTTTAAAGAATAAAAATTTGCGAGTGTTTGTTTTGAGTAACTGCTAAAGCTTGTTTGTGCTACTATGCTAATCAACAAGGGGACCTACGTCCTTAAGTCATAACTGACAGTAATGAGGATTAATGCCTCACAAAAGGGCACTAATATAGCTGATCGACACGGTTTTTATTCTGGGGGCTCACAGTAACGAGGCCATTGCTTAGCCACTGAATCATGACTGTACGCGGCGGGGGCTAGGGTACGTCGCCTCCCCCACAAATACAAAAAACAAACAAAATGTAATAAATTATCAATAATTCATTGCATTTTGCCCCGGTCTGGAATAGGAAAAATTCCTCTGTAGGGCCATGCATCATGGTTCAAGGCATGCCCACATAGAGGATTTGTTTGTATTGGGGGTCGGGGCAAAATGCAATGAATTATTGATAATTAACTGCATTTTCTTTGGTTTTTGTATTTGAGGGGGGCGGCGACGTACCCTAGCCCCCGCTGAGTACAGTCATGATTCAGTGCATTAATCATCATTACTGTCAGTTATGATTTAAGGACGTATGTCCCCTAGTTAATTAGCATAGTAGCATACACATTCTTTAGCAGTCACGCAAAACAAACACTCGGAAATTATTTTCCAATAAAATCTGAGAATGTATACTATTATTTAGATCTATTAGGAATAAATCATTGTCAAAATAATAAATAATTATTCCACCATTAGGCCTAAAATAAAAACTTGTTGCATTGCCCTTTAGGTGACAAAACATGGGTCGGTCGGTCGGAAAAGATTTTATTTTTTTAAACTTTTTTTTTGTCGCCCTCTTTGGGCCGATATTTTTCAGTTTTGAATGTTTTTTGTTTGTTTTTCCCGCCCTCTTTTGGCTGATATTTCTCAGTTTGTAATGATTTAATACTTGTGTTTCAGAGTCATCATTCCATTCATATCTTTTTCACCTCATAATAATCCATGGTTTGCAATGTTGTGCTGAGACAACACTCCGTGCTTTCCTGCTGACGAAGTTGGTTTTCAACTACCTGTAAAACTTGCTAGCAATGTGAAGATTGTTTGGAATAATTTGATTTTATGCATTTATATCCTAAGTCAAACAAAATACATATTCTTTTATTCATTAATACAAAGAATTCTAAAAAACGATTAAAAAATATATATATATTTCAAAATGCCGACCGTAGTATTTCAGATTTTGGGGTCGGTCACAAAGGGCAATCCAACAAGTTTTTATTTTAGGCCTTATGACCAACATTGTACGAGCAAATTTGTTATATGGTCATGTATTATTCTCATCTTTGGAAGCACTGACTAACCATTGATTTTTTTTGTCTTCATACGTGTCATGATAATCTATAGGCTGGATACAGTTTTGGACAGCCTACCAGTGATTGTAGTGGTAAGAATTTAATATGATTTTATTTGTTTTGTATATTTTAGTGCATTTTTTTAGACGTAATGAGAAAAGAAAAACAAGTAGGCCTTTTGCACACAAGGCGTCACTTTGCTTACTATGATTGCGTCAGCAAGTGGCGTGGTCTGTGACGTGCCATGTGACAGTGAAATAAAAACCAGGGGAAGCAAACTGAACACTTCAAACGTTGCTTTGAATAGAAAACTGCTGTATGTGCTGTTTGCATTTACATGCTCAATTAGCGCAGTTAATAACATGTATAGAGTGGGGGAGTGGGAGGGGGAGGGCAGGGCAGGTAAGATTTCCCCCTTTTTTTCAATTTTTCGTGTATACAATTCCATTAAAGTTCACAATTTTTTGTCATGTTATATTGTCTTGTCATGGTATATCTTTTCATGTTTTGTTATTTTGAAAAAGGAAGCAATAAAAAGAATCTTACCCAAAAATGTAACGTAATAAAAATAATTATTCATGCACAACAATTATGGGAACATTGCATGACCGGTCGAATTGGAAATAAAATGTTGTAAGAAAAATAACCTTTTCAATAATCGTTGTCGCGGTTGAAATTGAGTCTAAAGTGGTGAAATTGTAAATAATAAACTATTTTTGTTGTATAGCTTCCTCTCAAGACTGATATTGCTTTATCTTTAAAACAATGTTTCTTGACAACAATTATCCGATTTGCTATTCCCGTTTGGTAATTATATATCAGAACCGCATATTCTGAGATTTTCATGGTCGCAGCTACCATGAAATGGCCTTAGTCGCTATTTGAAATATTTGAAATTCGATTCGATTTCCCGAAAGCAGAAGTATTTTAGGGGCTAAATGTTCTAGTGCTAATAATACAACCACATGGGCATCCAAATATATCAAACTTCAAAAGATTTACTCTACATTCAGTTTTTAAAAATGTCAACAAAAAACAACTTTGCACTACCTTTTAAATGAAGAGGCTTAGGGATGGGATGCCTCATTTACCAACTAAACATTTACTTCTCACTTAAAAACATTAGAACTCTGTTAACGATTCGCTACCTTTAAAGGGCAAGTCCATCTGATATTAACTCGAGTAAGTAAAAGTTTGAGAAAAACTCGATTAAAAAAAAGAAACTTGTGATTTGTTAAGGGTACGATCAATCAAAGAAAAATTGGCAACTCTGTGACATATCTTACGAGCTCCCCTGCCATTTGCCTCCTACTAACAAAAATCTAAAATTTGTATTTTCCCTCAAGAAGATGTTCATTTATATAATTATGCACCCTTAATATATTTATTGCAAACTAGTTTCTGTACTTATCCTGTGTGGATACACTCCGTCATCATGAACGAACAAACTGAATTTCATGACATTGCCTGTACAGGGCAAATTGGAGAGGAGATCGCAACATACGTCACAGTGTTGACGATGTGTCTGATTGATCGCAACTTCAAACATTCAAAACTGTCTCATTTTTGATCGGCATTTGCTCAAACTTTCACTGATCCGTTCATCTCGTTCTGTCAAAACCACCTTAGTATCATGGTAGACTTCCCTTTTAAAACAAAGATCTGCATGTTTTTATAGGCAACACATAATGAGCATGGGTAAGAAATATAAAGTTTCATGTGAAAGCTTTATACTTTTAATTTACTTTCATAGCAGAATATGATTGCGAATGTGATCCCAGAGGAATCAACTACAGGGGAACCATATCGCAGACGTGGTCGGGGCGTAAATGTAAAAAGTGGAACGCGTACCGCTGGGGCTTACCTGATGAGACATGGAACCACAAATATTGCAGGAACCCAGGCGGATTCGGGTTAACTGCTTGGTGCTACACCTCTGGCACTGGTTATAATAAGCGATGGGGGTATTGTGCTGTGGGAATCTTTGATCCTGCGTGTACAAATTCTGCTACATCAGGAGGTACGTGAATGCATGTTAAAATTATCTCTTTTGAGTTTGAGTTTTTTGAGTTTGAAGTTTATTATCCAAAACAAAAAGTACATCAATATAACAATCAAATGTGAATGATTAATTAACATTGAAAGGATAAATGGGACCAGAAAATAGCATTAAATGCTAATCGTGTCTAGTACCACTAACACACAAAAAGTATCACAGCAATAAATGAGAATGTAATGAATAAATATGAATAACTATTGAATACATACATGTACCTAAGCTACAAATTATTCTACATCTAGGGTAAATATGTTCTGTGCTTATATACAAAGCTTTGGTATTTTACACTAAATAAAAGATGAAGAATTATATAACATAATATTTACAAAAAGGCAAGAGCCTTGGTTCTAAGTTCTAAACAACTATTCTATTAACATTTGTGATATAAGAGTTCTACGAAAGCAAGATACTGATGCTTTCTCCCGTACAGAAAGGGGTAGATCATTCCAATAGCGTGTGCCTCTGAATGACATTGAAAATTTACCTTGCGTTGTCCTTACTTTAGGCACACTTAACTTCTTACTTTCTCTTTGTCTAGTCTCATAGTTGTGTTCTATGAAACAGCAATACTGAATTAGAGACTGTGGCAATTTATCATTCAATAGTTGATACATAAAAACACAAATAGATAATTTATGGAGTTGATAAACATTCAATAATTTTAGCTCCTGGAATATCGGTTGTGAATGAGTCCTAATTGGACTAAACGTTATAACTCTTAGTGCCATCTTTTGGCTTAATAATAAACACTTCATGTTCATTTCATAATTACTTCCCCAAACCTCAATTCCGTAGGTCATATGCGGTTGAATTAACGTCTTATACAGTAACAACAAAACACGCCTTGGCACAAACTGTCTTAATCTATATAAAACACCAACCCTTTTCCTAATAAACTTATTAACCCTTTGGATATGAGGTTTCCACGTTAAGTGTTGATCTATATAAATTCCTACAAATGATGCAACATCAACCTGGGCTATTTCAGTCTCTGCTATTTTTAGCACCCCTTGAGTTACTACTGATTGCCTACTCCCTCTTATTAACAAATAATTAGTCTTTAAGAGATTGACTGTAAGTTTATTCACCTTACACCATATGGTCACCTTATCAAGATGCATATTAACTATATTATCCATCTCCTTTAGGTTATGGAAAAATGCATGATAGAAAAGGAAGTAATCTCACCCTTACTCTCATAGAAACGGATCCAAGGTAGTCAAGAGGGGAGGGGGCGAAACAATATGTCCCCCCCCCCCCTAGACATGATGATCTCCAGAGAAATTACAGTTATAAACGGGTTGTAAAAAGAAGGATAACCCTATGGAATTAGGTGCTGAGCGACCAAGTTGTTCTCAAGATTGTAAAGACACTTTTTAGGTTTTGTTGACACCCTTAACAACAAAAGAAGATTTTGGATGAGAAAAAAAGTCATATTTATCGTATGAAGAGGCCTCAAACCACATCCCCAACCACCAAACGTCCTTGATGCCCTACACCTATTCCCTCCTTTTGACGCCATTCAATAAGACAGCCACCCCAGAGTCGTCCGACACGTGTGTGTGTTGATGTGCGTGTGTGTTTGTGTTTGTCCTGGGGGATAGAATATAGGAGCAGTTTTTTTCGAAGGAGGGTTGAGGTGTGGGGCTAGTATAGTATCTGGATCTGCCTAAGTTTTTCTCAATAATTTATATAAAACACAGTATATTACAAGTATTAGTATAGATTTTAAGATGGCTATCTAAAGTCCTGCTTGTTTGGTTCAACGGTAACATCACTTCACAAAACCTTTGGATGACTGTACAAGTCGTACCACATAACAGAACGTGGCCCTACCTTTCCGCCTTTTACAAACTTAGTTATTAACTCAACTGTTATTTTTTCCTTTATCTTAATTATCCTAACCTCATCTTTCTTGCCATCATCACTTAATGTTGTTTGAAGTCAGAATGTACTATCAATTTGTGTATGTCCCTCTCACTGTTTTTCTGTGGGGAAAAAAAATGGTCAAAAGTGTATTTACATCGGATATTTAAGTAAATACGACATTTGGTACTTCGTGATAAATTGAATGTTTTAAATCTGTTGAATCTACCCATATCAAACTTTATTTGTTTCCTCATATGAAAATATATATAATGCAAACAATAATAACAACCAGGGGCGGCGGGGCGTCTTCCAAGGTGGGCGGGGTGAGGCACCAACTAAAAGGGGCACTTTCTGACAAGAAAGGGGCATCTACAAAATCTCAAGGCGAAAAAAATATACAATTTTTAGACATTGGTATCTTCCCCTACATTGAGATTATATTATCAGGGTTGATATCAATATTTCCTTACATGGTCCAGGAATTTTACCAGTGGAAATGGTAAAATTAAAGAGATTCTAATACTCCGTATCCGATAATGCTATCCAGTTGACTCTATAAATTTCAGATAAGCAGGAGAAAACCCGTAAAGCGTTGGATTTGGTCCTAGAGGGGAATGACACTTCTTCTGTAATTACAAACGAGGTAAAACAGGGAAAGATCAAACTGATCGCTGAGATTCTTGAAGATCTTCTGCTTTCTAATATTGACACGCAACCCATCATAATTCAGCAAGAAGGCATTGGTAAGTTTGCTATCAATTATCATTGATGGTTATACAATGCCAGAGAATAATAACCTAGAGGATTACCATCAATATTGTTAAATAAGACCGAAAGATCTTGAACCAATTGTTGGCATTACCTCGTCAGAAACATGACTGGAACCTAAATATCATGTCTGACGCCTTGTATCTAGTGTGAGAGACCTGAAATTCATAAGGTTTGCATTCTAATTGGTATTTCTGATTTCCAATCGAACTAACGTTTATCCCCAATTGTGAGGTCAGGTCGTATAGGTCCCGTATTATCAATGTACGTGTTATTAAATTGGTTAAAATGCGATTTTATTTTGAATTTACCATTTTGCTTGAATAATGTAGTTGACAAGACATTTTGAAAACGATTATGAGTTATGCATTTTCATCCGTCATTTTGCTCTCGAACGAATGCATGTTTGCTGTGAAAGACTAGAAACAAACATTATTGTGTGATATTTCATGACAATGGAAACAATGGAATGTTCAAGGATTAGGGTTAGGATAGGCCTAACCCTTATCCTTACCCTCGTCAATATTTTTCGTTAGTTAAAGTTTTTTTTTTCATATCTATGGTAGAAATCCTAGCTCAATCTTTTGACGGAGATGAGGAACAGGTGACTAAAGAATTTGGTCGAGCTCCTGCTTTTGACATCCCATTGGCTTCTATAATCTCAGGTAAGGAAAATAACACAATTGTAACGTGTGTGCAATAAGGTACAAAAGGCGTCATTTGCTGACGTGGGACTGCGTCAACGACTGGTGTTGCCTGTGACGCACCATGATAGAAAACTATGTAACAAAATTGATTTTATAATCTAATGTCACCTCGTTGTAACATTAAAACAACAAAATCTTTTACAAGGGAATTCGCACAAATTTGACTCAATTCGTTTGCCTGTAAGCTATTATATTTCAATAATACCATTTGATTTTTCAGAAAATGTGTCTACCGCGATTTCTGGAGTATTTGCCGTGCTCTCAGGAGAAGTATTCCACTTTACCAATGCATCTGTTGCTGGGAGAGAGGGGTAAGGCGTTACATTTTGCTTCAACTTCTTCAACTTTCGAATCTCAAATTTTAGAAAAGATTGTGATTCAATGTAGTCTGCAACATATAAAGTAGCATTATGTAGAACAATGCTGTTCTCAACTAGGATGTAACAGTTATTCCATCATATGGAAACGCTTGCTTGGATTAGTCTCGTAAAAGAAGTTAACCACAAACTAACTCCCACACAGTGTGGAGTCAAGGGGTCACGGGCCACTGGCTTCATCGGGCAGGTAGTTTCATTATGAAAGTGGGTAAATTCCGACAATACAACCAATCGAAACGAGTTTAATACCAGAAGAAAGCTAACGATTAGTATATCCATTAGTCGCTCACCCCAAAGCCGCCCGACCACCATTAAACGAGTAAGGGCTAGCGAGAGGGGCCGGAGTGCAATTGAAACTCGCAAAAAGTGAAGACATTGTGCTGTATTACTATGATTTGTCAGATAAAAGTACAGAGAAAGTGCAATATTTTGTTTTATACAGTGCCTCCCAGAAAAATGAATCCGAGAATTATCGATGTTTTATCATAACTTTATCACAATAATAGAAGACGAAAGACTTGATGCATGACTGATCGACAACGAAACGAAGTCAAGTCTTTTGTCAACTCTGTTTTTGCCACGGCAGGCAGCCAGTGAAAACGAATTCAAATTCAAATTATGGAAATGCAAGCATTACTTTTAGCAAATAGAACTATGTTATTTCTGGATCATTTTTCCTGATTGAGGTGTCATATGAAAGGGTAGAAAATTAACTTTCTGGAGATGTGATTTTCTCTTTGAAATTCAGATACCGCCCGCCAAATGACTTTTGGTTTCCTCTCTTCAAATTGTTTTTAATCACTCATGCGTGAAATATGCATCATATGAGTTGCATCAGATAAAAGAAGAGGATGTAATCATTACAAATATGTGTCATTCAATAATGATTATTGTGATTAAGTCATGATAAAACATCGATAATTCTCCGTTTTGTTTCTTCTGGGACGCACTGTATTATACATTTTGAAAGGTTACTCAAGTGACTCCCTGATGCTTATTTGTTCTTTGCACGCAAGTCAGATTGAGCGGGTGATACATCGTTTCCATATGCATCATTAATAACATTTGTCTTTAAATTCAATATCATCTTTCAAAATTTGAGCTTCAACGCATGGGGTGTATTCATGTATATTGAATTAATATGCAGTTCTTAGCAAGACAATGATTAAGTCAACGGTTAAGTCAACAGGCAGCTTATTGTTATATTTCATTCTGTTCATTGCATTTATTTTATTTTTTGTAGTTACCTTTTTTTGGGAAACATGCTGCAGTTTCTAACACTATTGCAGTTTACAATGATGATTTTTTTTTTTAAATAAAAAGCACAATGGATTTATGTAATCTAACATTTAAATAGAGAAGGGTTAAAACAAATTATTAAAAAAAAACCTATTCTACTGTAAATAAAATCCGAATGGCAGATTTTATCTTTTCACGTTTCATTAGGAAATACATGTACTAAACTGACACTCCTAACCTTTCTGCGTGTTTATTGCAGGATTGCATAATACCATTAATTAATTTCTTTGTCAGATTTCATATTCCTGATTTTCTCTTCTTTATACGAAATGTCGAACACGGCATGAACACCTGAATAGTTTCAATTTTCCTCAACTGAATATTTCCTAATCAGGTAATCACGATTATGATTATCGTAAGCACCCTGGCCAGTATTAAGGTTCTTATTTTGGAGCGGAGGATATTCTACATTTACATTTTTTGTTTTGTTTCTCAATCAGAGGATTGAATCTAAAGTGAATGGGGTTATTTTTCTTTTCTCACTTTGATTTTGAAGCTTTGGAGAACTGAACTCAGATATTTTCGTCATTTTGATCTCTGGACTAACCACGACCCCCTTCAAGGAAAATGTCACGTTGAAATTGCCTTTGTTGAAGGTACGTTAATATAGCGCATTTTCTTAAATTTTCTTAAAATTGACAGACACATGAACATCGAAATTTATTCTCAAAAGAATCGATTGACTTAGATGTTAGAAGATTGTCCGCATCACGCGGCTCGCTCTGATGAACATTTTCGCTGTTGCTTTATAGGTCATGAAATGTAGAATAAACGGTCCATGACTAAGCTTTCCTGGATTCAAACCTTTCCAATAAATATAAGGAGGAAGAAAGGAGGTGGGGTAGGAGGAGGAGGCGGTGGTGGAGGGGGGAAATTGGAGAAAGAAGAAAAGGTGGAGGCGGAGGAAGAGAGCAAAAGAGAGAGAGAGAGAGATATATAAAAGAGAGTGAAATATGGGGTTTCCTCAGTCATACCAATAACACTAACACAAGACCGACAACAGACTGAATAAGAGATTAACTTATTCATGAATGGCCAAATATGTGCATTGAAAAAGATCGTGTATCGTGGTGTATACAGAATGGTATGAATATATTGCTCTATATGACATATCACATATATTATATTACATATATTATTCATGCTTTGAAAATTCATTTTGATCAGTTTCACTTATTACGGCTCCAATAATTTTCACTTACCCTAATTCAATTATACATGTCTACAATACGTGTGTGTTGTTTAGCAGTATAAAGCCTTTTCATTTCTTTGCGAAGGCTATGGATGAATGGATGCATTTTCTAATCACCTTTTCGCCACAATTTATCTTGCAAACAAAATTACTCAGATCCAATTTCATTTTTGTTCGGCTGGTAACTGATGAATATCAAAGTGTCTTTTTATGTTTGACATCAATCTGCGAATGGAAGGAAAGAAAATGCAATTATCGATTTCACAGCCGTCCTATAATATGCGACGAATGAATTAGATTGAAGGTTGTGTTATTATGAAGCATAGGAAATATTTCATGTGTATGTGTGTAATGTAACTTGTGGTAAAATAGAACTTAAGTTGTACAAAGGTGCTCACGAACGGCCAAAAACAAGTTTTTAGGGTATAATAGGCCTGCCTCAAGATTAAAATAAATGTTTAAATTGCATTTTATTCAAATTCAAATTTATTTTAAAATTACCTAACTCATGAACATCAAAATGAAAGGGGGGAACAGCCATATGTCTTACTCTCTCTGTTCCCCTCTCATCCTCTTACTCTTCCATCCCTTTATTTCTAAAATAATTGATTACTTAGATGTTAGAAGATTGTCCGCATCATGTGGCTCGCTCTGATGAACATTTTTGATGTTCTTTATAGGTCATGGAATGCAGGAAAAAGGTCCATGACTAAACTTCCCTGTATTCAAACCTTTCCCCTAAATATATGGAGGAAGAGAGGAGGTGGGGTAGGAGGAGGAGGGTGGTGGTAGAAGAGGAGAAGGAATGGGAGGAAGAGGTGTAGGCAGAGGAGGAGAGCAAGAGAGAGAGAGAGAGAGAGAGATAAAAGAGAGTGAAATATGGGATTTACCTAATGCTATGGTCACATTACCCAAAAGTAGACTGCTCGGCGGCCGAGCGGCGAGTTTTTAACCAATTCTGCCCGGCGGCTGCCCGGCCACCGAGCGGCGGCCGCCCAGGCACCGCTCGGATTTAGGTCATCGCTCGGTCGCCGCTGAAGTTTTAGCGCGGAGTTAAAATTTGGGCGGCGCCTGCTCACTTTTGACTCGACGCCCAAAATACGCTCGGTGCCTGGGCGGTCGCCGCCCGGGCACCGAACTAATCGCTGGGCGATGCCTAATTCCAGCAGGGACCGAGCAGGCTACTGATCGGTCGGTCGCTGCTCTGATTTGTGACCATAGCTTAAGTCATACCATCGACACTAACACAAAACCGACAACAGACTGAACTAGAAATCAACTTATTCATGAATGGCCAAATATGTGCATTGAAAAAGATAGTGTATCCTGGTGTTTAAAGAATTGTATGAATATTTTGCTCTATATATTATTCATGCTTTGAAAATCATTTTGATCAGTTGCACTTGTTACGGCTTCAATACCTTTCACTTACCCTAATTGAATTTTACATATCTACAATACGTGTGTGTAGTTTTACAATATAAAGCCTTTTTTCTTCTTTGCGAAGGCTATGGATGAATGGATGCATTTTCTAATCACCTTTTCTGCCGCAATTTATCTTGCAAACGAAACTACTCAAATCCTATTTTATATTTTTTTCCGGCTGGTAACTGATGAATATCAAATTGTCTTAGTCAGCAAATGGGAGGAACTAAAAATGTAATTATCGATTTCACAGCCGTCCTATAATATGCGACGAATGAATTAGATAAAGTTTGTGTTATTATGCAGCATTTGAAATATGTAATGTGTATGTGTTTAATGTTATCTGTGGTAAAATAGAATTCGGGTTGTACAAATGTACTCACGAACGGCCAATATTAAGTTTCCATGCTATAATAGGCTTGCCCTTAAGATGAAAATAGATGTTTAAATTACATATTAGACTGGCCCTTCAACAGCCGTGATCCACAATTTTAATCGAAGGTTCAAAGGTTCAAAGAATGACTTAATGTGAATTTCTATCTGATATTTTACTTCATGAATATGTAACATTAGAGCTATGTATAAAGGTTTAAGTCAACCTTGAAAGTGAGCACAATATGGCATGCGAGGTACGTTCTGTATCTATGAAAGTGCTCAATAAGTATTGGGGATTTGCTAATTGGTAAATTTGTTAGGCTTTCAGAATAATAAAAAATACTTTGTCATCAATCATTTTTGACAAACGGCGTTTCGCTCACAAAAGCTGTAATGTCCAATCAACTAAGTGCAGTGGCGTTTGAAATGGGGGAGGGGGCTGAAGTGCACAGGCGCACAGGCGCAGATCCATGGGGGGCCGACGGGCCCGGGACTCCCCTGGCAAAAAACAGGTAAACAAAATATTTGTAATTTTACCTTCTTTAAACAAAAAATGAAAATAACCACCCCCCCCCCCCCCCCCCCCCCTCTCCCGCCCTGGGGAAAAAGTAATGTTTTTTCTTGGTGCTCAAGGGGAGGGGGTGTTGAGAATAAGAATAAAAAGAAGGAGTGTTCCCTTCGCCCCCACCCCCCCCCCTTCCTCCGTTGAGCCACATAAAAATTACTGCTTAACACCTCTACCCCCCCCCCCCCCTTATTCGCCGGCTAGCTGATTCGCCGCTAAAAAAAATTCTCACGAGTTGGGCAAAAAGAATTGTGCTCTATACCCCACCCGCCCCTCCCACTGAGCAAAAAAATCGGTCGGCACGATTTCCAAATTCAGCCCCCCCCCCCCCCCCCTTTATTGGAAAATCATGGATCCGCCCCTCGATGTGCATGGCAGCGCTGTAGGCCATCAATATTTTGTAATTATGCAAAATTACTAATACGTTGTTAAACGTCGGAAAACAAGATGGTGGTTTTGTATTTTTCTGTATCAAGTTGTTGACGAAATAACATTCACGGTATAATAAAGGGTTACCACTTGTGCTCGCTTCCATGAAGAAGGAGCGATTGTGACATGAATCCCTTTCGGCTTAGCGAGTTTCCACCATTTTATATTAAATTGGAAAGGAGGTAATGACATCAAAAGTGAACCAGATTACTATGATATTATGACTATATATTGCCCCCAAAATGAGAAAGATGGGTGGTACCCCCTTCTTAATGGTTAAAAATATTGCAAACATTCATTGTTAACATGAAAAAGACGATTTGTATCTACCTCTCTACCTCTTGTTCTCTATTTTCTGTTTTGTTGTGTCCAAGATTTTTAATCTGCATTGATATAATATGTGTATATATGTATATATAATATGTATAATATACTCTTTGTTAACATTAAGCAGCAGTATAAAAGACCCAACTTTCATGTTTTTCTCACTGTCTTCTTTTACTTATCATACTTAGCCTCCTGATGACGACTACCAACCGACGTGTGCATTCATGATAGAAAGGTAGCTTAAAAAGTTTCTTACCCTTACTCTTTCACCTTCCTATACCCTTTGCTTTTCTGTCAGTAATCCTTTTTCGTATTCACACCTCAGTTACGCACACCGTCGGACCGACTCCAAACCGAAGTTTATGGAAAGAAATGATGATTAATAATCGTAATAATAATAATACTTATAATAATTGGGACAATATTTATGACATCAATGACAACAAATATAATAATGATATTAATAATAATGATGATACTAATAATAATAATAATAATAATATTAAGAAGAAGAACAAGCAGTGGAAGAAAGAGAAAAAAAGATTAAGAAGAAGACGAAGAAAAAGAAGAAGAAGAAGAACTAAAACAACTACAACGAAAACAATGATAATGCAAATAATTGTTCAAATTTCAAATCGAACATATCAAGCACTATTTTAATCTTTTGTTATTTTAGTGACGGACGTTTGACATGGTCAACCGATGGCTGTACCAGGAAAGATGGGGGTTATGATAATGATGATAATGAGGATGATGACATCATTATCTGCTCCTGTAACCACCTTACCAACTTTGCCATCTTAATGTTAACCGATGACGTAGTAAGAATTTCTAATATAGATTAATAGGATAGATCAAACTAAATGTGTATTGAAACTTAGTTTGAGGAAATGCAAAAACAAATAACATTAAAATGAAGGCAAACTGTGAACAAAAATGTCATTAATTTACTTTGTTTGCATATTCGTCTCCGCCATATTAATATACACCCTACCTCTCTGAGTATGCTGGTCAAATCATGTCTAAAAAGGTCATACAGCAGAAATCGACTTATAATAAGCAACACGAATACTACAAAACATGTTAGAAAGCTTGATGTAGACATTGCTTCGGGAAAATAACCCATCCCAGGAATCAATCGATCTGCATATAAATAATCGTGCAGAATTATGCCACTATTATACTTTGAGATTACTTGTTATAATTTTTGTTTGCTGTAAAACTTAGATGCATGAAAACCCAAAATCAAACACAAGCAATGTTGAATGCTAAGCATGACAATTAGATATTAAGTACATGACTGATTTATAAGTGACCCCTATTGCAAGACGAGCAATGAAGGGTATTTTCATTTTTTTTTATAGAATGTATCGTCGCTGTTTTCACGAAGTGACGGTAGTGAAAAAAAATTGCGTTACGATTTACTTCACTACCGTCACTTCGTGAAAACAAGGACGGTATGAAGGTCTTCGTCTCTTAATTCTCTTTGAAAATATCAAGTTTGTTAAATATGTATCTTTGTGTTTTCTTTTAAACAGAACTCAGCTAACCACAACAAACGCCTATCAATCATCACATACATAGGAACCTCCATCTCAATCGTATCTCTTATCATTGCATTGATTATCCTTTTCTCTGTCAGGTATGTACAGGACCCAGTCAAATCAATTAAGGTGATATTTTTAAAAGTCTGAACAAAAAAAGGGAGGCGGGATGGCTCAGTGGTAGACTAGTGGTCCCGCAACCGGGATGTCCCAGGTTCGAAACCAAGTTGAAGCGCTATTGCCTTTTGGCAGATACTGATCCTTATTAGAAAGTCACTTGGAGAGAAGTTAACACCGTCGATCCCCTTGTTGCTTACTTACAAGCATACACGTGGTTTCTTAGTAGTCAGGTGAACCAAAACAAACAAACAAACAATTCTTTTGAAACTATGCAGGTCACATATCGTTTTTCCCGAAGTTTCCTCATTCCTAAGATTGTTATTCCAAAGGTTCATATAATTCCGAAGGTTCGAATTTCCAAAGAGAAAATAGGGTTTATAATTCCGAAGGTTCAAAAATTTAAAAAATGACATAAAACCTTGTATGGTTTTGTAAAATTACGAACCATAGGAATAATGCACCCTTTCTCATATGATTGATTAGTTGAAATAAGGATTAAATGCAACTTGATTTGATAGATTCCGCAATTTTAAAGCAGCTGCGTTGACATATAGATAAACTTTTCATTTGTCCTTGATACTCTTTAAAAACTAGGTAATAAGAAAGTTATTCAATTCTTTAATTTCTTATCGTTAACTTTGTTTTTTAGGATTTTAAGCACTCGAATTTTCTTGATCAAGAACCAATGCATCGCCATCTTTATAGCTCAGATTCTCTTCATCTCTGGAGTCGAGCATGCGAGAAATATCAAGGTATACATTTAATTCTGATATTTAGTCTTTATATGAAAAAGCGCATGATCAACTACTTTTATCAATTTAAAATTCAATAGTATTAACAAAACAAACAATTTGATGGTCATGTTATGGTCGAACGTTTTGTTGGAATGTAATTTTCATTTCTTCACTGATCAATTAGTTTTACCCCGAAAAGCTTTTCTATATATTTTTGTTTCAGTTGAAAACAATAAACAAGTTTGCCAATTCTAAAGAATAATATATCATTCTGTTTTGTAGGGTGTATTTGTCTTATTGTTATACAGTGCGTCCCAGAAAAAACGAAACCGAGAAGTATCGATGTTCTATCATAACTTAATCACAACTATAATTAATGAATGATACATATTTGGAAAGCTTAGAGTCTCTTCTTTCATGTGATGCAACTCAGGTGATGCATATTTCACGCATGAGTGATTAAAAGCAATTTGAAGGAAGGAAACCAAAAAGACATTTGGCGGGCGGTATCTGAATTTCGAAGAAAAATTCACATTTCTAGAAAGTTGAGTTTCTGCCCTTTCATATGACACCTCAATCAGGAAAAATGAGCGAGGAATGACAAAGTTCTGTTTGTTCAAAGTAGTGCTTGCATTTCCATAATTTTATTAAACGAATTCGTTTTCACTGGCTGCTTGCCGTATCAATAAACGAAATTAACAAAAGACTTAACTCCGTTTCGTTGACAATCGACCGTAGACGAGAGTCTTCATGCATGGCTGATTGTCAACGAAACGGAGTTAAGTCTTTTGTCAAATCTGCTTTTTGCTACGGCAGGCACCCAGTGAAAACGAATTCGTTTGTTAAAATTATGAAAATGTAAGGGCTACTTTAAACAAACAGAACTTTGTTATTCCTCGCTCATTTTTCCTGATTGAGGTGTCATATGAAAGGGCAGAAACTTAACTTTCTAGAAATGTGAATTTTTCTTCGAAATTCAGATACCGCCCGCTAAATGTCTTTTTGGTTTCCTTCCTTCAAATTGCTTTTAATCACTCATGCGTGAAATATGCATCATCTGAGTAGCATCAACTGAAAGAGGAGACTCTAAGCTTTCCAGATATGTATCATTCATTAATTATGGTTGTGATTAAGTTATGATAAAACATCGATACTTCTCGGTTTCGTTTTTTCTGGGACGCACTGTACAATGTTCATTGTTATTATATGCGTTCGAAATGGTTTGAGAAAATAATCACGCCAGCACTTTAGCACTGATAACCAATACCAGCACACAATGCATTTCACGGTATAGATTATGTCAGAAACTCCTGTCAGATGGAAATTAAACATATGCCCCGTTTTGTAGAACTTGTTTTTATCAGCTACATGTCAGTTACCATAACCTGATAACTGTTAAGAGCTACTGAAATCATTGTATTTTATTAATGTGTTATATAAATGTGACAGTTGTTATTGATAATATGTTTTATGAAAGAAAGCCCTGACCATGTAAGATCAGAATTAAGCATGAAGGTCAAACAGCGGTTTGATATATATCTTGTTCAATCTTTGTCAGGTACTGTGCGGTCTTGTAGCCGGATTCACCCACTTTGCGTTCCTGTCTGTGTTCTGTTGGATGTGAGGTCAGGGTATCTACATTCTTCTGCAACTAGGATACCAGACGCTTTCTAAAGTTCGATTGGGAAAATGGCACTATGCCCTCTTTGGATGGGGTGAGCTTTGCATGTAAACCATCACCTTACTCCAAGCATTTGTAGGGACATTATGATGTATTGGTCAAGAAGTCCTGGGTCAAGGTTAAACAGCATTTTCTCCTGCGGCAATTGCTCAGCATAAACTTCTTACACAAACCTAATTCTCAACTTCAACTGTGGACAAAACACTATAACGACCTTACCTATTACCGTTATCCTTCCCTAAACCTAACCTAAAATGATTTTGCAACCCTGAGCCTAACCACATACCTTTGCCAAAATAAAGCCCGGAGCATTTGTCGGGTTACCGGGTTCGATCCTGGGTGCTCACATTCTCGGACGAGGTGCTATTATACCCACATTCCCTCTCCACTCAGATGGACTCAATGGATATTCAATTCAATTCAATTCATTTATTTGTTCAACTATCAAAATATGTAAACAATCAGAATAAGTTACATCAACAAAATTATTAAAAAACAATGATGGTGTGGTGACCCCGGAGAGAGCAGGGCTTATAAACAGGGGCCACCAAATTGAAATACATAAAAAGATCAACAATACTTATAGAAAGAAAATCGCCATCGAACATTAATATAAACAAGGAAAGAGAGAAGTACACTTCTTGCAGCAGCAGCAAAAATCTATATCTACATACATACATATTTACCTGCAGTAGAAAAGAAGAGCGAACAAGAATATCAAGAACATTTTAAAAGAAGTTAAGATTTCCCTGCTTAGCTTTTTGAATCTGGAAAGGGTTGAACTGCTTTTTATATCTGGCCATGTGGGGGAATAATAATCTTTATTGGAGTGTCTCAGGCATTGATAAGACTGTATTACATTTGCTTGAACATAATCATTCAAATTCGTATACATATACAATTACGTTGAACTACTAATATGACTCAAACAGATCTTCATATCCCAGTACAAATATAAACAAATAATTGGTTTGCCCTGTTTTCTTCTTCTTGTCTGTAGGTATTCCTGCAGTGATTGTTGGACTGACAGCCGCTATTAAGAGTGGATTGTATACAAATGGATCCTAGTGAGAATGTCTTTTTTTAATTATTCTACCCATTTGTAGCATACTAACTAAATTACATACATTTGGATGTTCTCTGTCATAACCCTCATCATTGTGCAATGGTTTGTAGAAGGAAACGATCGGTATTTGAAAGTTTAGTTGGATCTTTTAGAAATAATTCCCTTTAAAGGTAAAATTTAAAGAAACAAAGAAGCAAAAATTATTCATATAAGATATATAACATTGTGTGAATAAGCATAGCTTGTTTTTAATGTATATTGGCTAAAGTGGTGTTTAGAGTGTTTTTATCATTGTTAAAGCGGTCCTTATCCTAAATTTCGGAGCAAATTTTGACGCGCTTTGTAGCCACAGAAGGAAAGGGCGATAAACATACAAGGATATACTCTGTGGAATGGATTTGTATTATCTATCATAAAAACCCACTGTGAAAGGGATTTTACTATTTAAACCAAAATGGAAATGAGGAACACTTTTCCTGAATCAGTGGCGTCTCATGTATCCATATATTGAGGGGGCACCTCAACTATAGAGGGTCAACCTTACTCGACAGATGAAATGCGATCAGCGAGACTGTGGATTAGGGAATGGAGGTGAGAGTAAGTCATGTGGATATCTTTTCGCGTTACCTCCACCTTCCTCTTTTCCATTCTTTCCCTTTGGTCGTCCCTTTTCGCCATGTGATTGGGGTACGTACCCCGTGACCCTCTTAGCTACGCCACTGACCAGAATAACATCTTCTCCCTGTCTATTTTGTTTCCAGCTGTTGGTTGTCCACAGAGCAGGGAGGCGTCTGGGCATCTATCGGTCCTGTCATCGCCATTCTTGTGGTTTGTGTTTACATTAACAAAACGCAAAAAATGTAGAAAATCTAATGCATAATCCTAAATTTTGATAAATCTTGCATGGCAATTAACAGTCAGAAGCATTACGATGGCATTTAGAATTCTGCTCTTTTCAAGCTTTGCTTAACCCTAAAGGCCGTCTGTACTAGTTTGGCAAGGAGGGATTAGGTCACACAGCTAGGTCATTGACAGGTGGCTATCTCATCAACTCGGCTCTGAATTAACATAAGAACAAGAGGATCATGGGGGACTAATGGTTACCGAGTATGCATTGTTTGCTCTATAGAGGGAGCAAGTAGCTACAAGTAGTACAGTGTGGCTTTCAAACTGTAAACAATTTAACACTAAACTTTTCATTTTAAGAATAATGTTTAATATTCATTTCCCGGTATGTTTGAAATTAAAGCAATAACTTTTAGATTTTGATTTTGCCTCATATAGACTATAAAATGACAAAACATTTGCAATTGTGCATTAAAATTAATCTGAGTTGGTTGCAGTGTGATAGTTAAAGGGCAAGTCCACTCCGAAAATAACTTACTTTCAATTGAAGCGGGAAAATCAGGTAAACCAACCCCCCAAAAATGAACACAATCGGATAACTAACAAGAAAGTTATGAATTTTTAAAGACATGGAAAACTCTGAAATCACTAGACGAATTGGCAACTGATGAGTCTGTGGCGTCATTGCTTTACTATCCGCTAAATGATTTCTTTATATTGATAATGTATTTTTTTCAATAAATCACCCTAAAAATCTTCTTTCCTCACACCAGCATCCAACTTATATTGAAAGTAATAAGCCCTATGTTTTCGTGTGGATCATGGATGCACTCATATAACTCATATAGAGTAATTTTGTTTTATTCTATTAAATCATGAATAATTTGAATGTTGATAAACTATATAAAAATCAAAGATTATGAATATACCATATTCAAAACATAGTATAAAATCTTCTAAGTGCATAAAAAGATTTTGTGAAAAGTCATGCACGCAATGTGATACAAATCATATAACCTGGGTAAAGGTATGGGGGAATCAAGTTTTGGGGGGATAAAAAGGAAAATGAATGGGACAAAAATATATAAAGCAGTTGATAAATAGTGAGGCAATGACGTCACAAACTGATAACCAAAGTGGCAATTTGTGTAGTGACTTTCCACAGCTTTTCCATACTTAAAAAAAAAAATAGGGTTAACTTCCTTATTAGATATCCGATTTTACTCAAATTTGTCGTGCTCTGTTTCTCTTGTTTATCTGCATCTAATAAAAGCAAATTATTTTTGGATTGGACTTGGCCTTTAATTTATTGTTATCACTTTTATAGGTTATGATACTTGTAAATATATATTATATAATACATAATAATTATGTTCGTTTTCATCTCCTGATATGGAACAGGTGAGCATTAGTGCGTTCTTCTGTGCGATGCGGTCGTTCTCATCTGTGAAGGCTTTCAAGAATAAATCCGAGATGAATAAGCTATGGTATGAATAAATATCACATATGTGGGATACATAAAAACATACACGCACGCACTCATAGTGTATCTCTTTATTGGTCAAAATTTCGATATGCGTGACCTTCTTGATGCATACATAAAAATATACAAATTAATATACAGATACATATTAACATATATGCAGTCAAACCTGCATATTAAGCCCACCCGGTTATTGAAGGGAAACGGGACAAGTGGCCACTGTAGACAGGTTGTCTTTCTAGAAAGGTTCTACAAAACAAATTTCTTTCTCGAGGTAGACAAAATAGATGGCCACTATGGACAGGTGGCCTTTATAAAGAGGTGGCCCCTAAGACATATACAAGTGTATATACAGTGCGTCCCAGAAAAAACGAAACCGAGAAGTATCGATGTTCTATCATAACTTAATCACAACTATAATTAATAAATGATACATATTTGGAAAGCTTAGAGTCTCTTCTTTCATGTGATGCAACTCAGATAATGCATATTTCACGCATGAGTGATTAAAAGCAATTTGAAGGAAGGAAACCAAAAAGTAATTTGGCGGGCGGTATCTGAATTTCGAAGAAAAATTCACATTTCTAGAAAGTTGAGTTTCTGCCCTTTCATATGACACCTCAATCAGGAAAAATGAGCGAGGAATGACAAAGTTCTGTTTGTTTAAAGTAGTGCTTGCATTTCCATAATTTTATTAAACGAATTCGTTTTCACTGGCTGCCTGCCGTATCAATAAACGAAATTAACAAAAGACTTAACTCCGTTTCGTTGACAATCAGCCGTAGACGAGAGTCTTCATGCATGGCTGATTGTCAACGAAACGGAGTTAAGTCTTTTGTCAAATCTGCTTTTTGCTACGGCAGGCACCCAGTGAAAACGAATTCGTTTGTTAAAATTATGAAAATGTAAGGGCTACTTTAAACAAACAGAACTTTGTTATTCCTGGCTCATTTTTCTTGATTGAGGTATCATATGAAAGAGCAGAAAATGAACTTTTTAGAAATATTAATTTTTCTTTGAAATTCAGATACCGCCCGCCAAATTACTTTTTGGTTTCCTTCCTTCAAATTGCTTTTAATCACTCATGCGTGAAATATGCATCAAAAGAATCTGGGATATCCGACAACATATCGCCAGTTGAATGTCAAACCAAATGCGCATACTTTGTATTTGTTGGATGAGCTAAACGTTACCCTGTCTATTTATGAAAGCCTTGATGGTCCTTTTTTAATCTTGCCCTATCTGATTGTCGTGTATGTAGGTCCAGTCTGCGAGCCGTCACTATCTTGGCACCTACCATTGGTCTGACATGGCTTTTTGGAATCTTTGTGAATCTTCATGTCAGTTTCCAGTATATCTTTGCCATTCTCAACTCGCTTCAGGTAACAGTAATTAATTCTCATCCCCTATATTTTATGTTATCAATTGAATAATATATAACATTGTGTTGAACTGAGTCTGTAGTCAGTGATATTTTGACCTTGGCGTCGGAGGGGGGACTGAAACATCCGAACCAATGGTTATACATTACTAGTAATTTGTTTCCCTAATTTGCTTGGACATGTGTGGCGGTGCACGTTTTCTTTCCATTGCAACTATTCTAAATTCCTTTTCAATATGATATTATTTGCAAATTTAATGACAGTCATGTTCTATCAGCTTATAAATTACAGTGATCTTCGAGCGAGCAAAATGAGCTAGTGTTTTTTTTTATAAAACTAAATATTTTCACTGTTTCTTTCTGTCCTAGGGTTTTTTTCTTCTCGTGTTTCAAGTTGCAGCAAATGAAGAAGTAAGCTAATTTTTTTTATTTGTTTAGCAGATGTTTTTCCATAAATAGAAAAAAGAATCAAATACGAATATTTAACTAATAATCGCCAAATGAATTTTAGGTTTCCTCTCTTCAAATTGCTTTCATTCACTCATGCGTGAAATTTGCATCATATGAGTTGCATCAAATTAAAGGATCTAAGCTTTCCAAATATGTGTCATTTGTTAATTGTAATTATGATTAAGTTATGATAAAACATCGATGATTCTCGGTTTCGTTTTTTCTGGGACGCACTGGGATACAGAACATTTACAACATAATATAAATAGACATTCAACACAAACATAATGTAAAAGAGCAAAGAAGAAGACATTAATGAAGTCGGAAGGACACCCAGTTCAGTCAGGCCATAGAGACAAGACAGTTCTTCCATGGGGTCCAAGATAATTGTTATGATATTAAATACATATTGTGTAGTGAGGAACACGTGACTAACAAAACAAATATATGCTAACAAAATATATCCTAAATCTAATTAACTGCTTACATGAGATCAGGGACGAAGGCAATTTGCCTTCTTGAAAATACTTTAAGACTACGTGGGAGTTTTAGATTTTCGGGGAGATTATTGAATTGAATAGCAGCTCTGTAAAAGAACGTACGTTTACAATAACATGTTCTGGGTTTTACCAACGATAAGTTTCCATGAGACCTACCATGACCTAAGAGATGTGTGATGGCTTCTACTTCATGACCACCAGCCAGATCCCCTACCTTGTGATGTTCTTTCTGGATCCTAGACATCTGTTAGCACAATCAGCCTTTACACAATCTAACAATGTATTGGCTAGTCTGCCCTGGAGTCTATCACCACGAATATTAGAGGTCAGGAGTATCTTTGGGTAGCGTGATGGTGTCATCCTGGTAACGTGGCCAAAGCATCGCAGCCGTTTTGGGGGCTTTCATGTCTAGAATGGTTGTATCAAGTTCTAGAGTCTCCCGAATTGTTATATTTACGTATCTTGTCTAGTCTGGTAAGTCGGTAACACCCAAGATTTTTCGGAGGCAGATAATTTCAAAGGTAAGAAGGCTGTTCTCATCTTCCTTTTTCAGTATCCACGTTTCTGATCCACACATAAGGATGGATAGGATCAGTATATATATATATATATATATATATATATATAGTTCAAGCTTTGTAACACCGCTAAAATCTTTGGCCGTCAATATGCTGTGAAGAACAGCACTTATGGCTTTTCCAATCCTATTCTTTATGTCCTCTGTACTTTGTCCTGTTTGAGTATTGTAACCTCCCAGGTTAACACAATTTTCCACCTGTAGCAGTTTGGTTCCACCTATATGCTGATGTGAGTGTCTTGCTGCTGTTTGCTGATGACTTGGACCTCTGTCTTGGTTCCTATTCCAACTTTTTCGTTTTTTAGTAAAGCCTCTCTTTTCCTTGGTTTATCAACATCATCTCTTCCAATTGGGGCTCGGCTCAACAAGTCTTCCAATTGTCTTAGGAGTTGGCTCACCATGTTGCACTACTCTGTGTAGGCCCTCGGGAAGTTGCAAATCATTAGAGACAGGGGCTTTAACCCTGGTGCTTCTACGGTTTCCACCATGAAGAAGTTTTGCTCTAAACTAGCTAGGCGGATGAGTCAGTCCTCTCCTGGCCACCTAAGCTCGTTCCTAAGTGGCAAATTTGGTATCAGCTAGTCACCCCCCCCCCCCAACGGCAACAAGGGTTAAGCCAAGACGTTTACCTGTATCCACACAAGTCAGTCGTCCCCTCACACTAAGTGCTACCAGGTACGGTCTCCTCCTTGAGGTCCATAACAAGTGATACGACGATACTGGCTTGTTCTTCCCCTTACTTAAAGTGAAAGGAAGAGGGGGAAGACGCAATTACATCGCCATAATAATTATTCAAGTATTGAACTGGAGAATGACATCCGTTCCTTTGACACATATCCGGGGCGAAATTTCCTGGTGGGCGGCAGGTCGGTCTTCACGGAGATCCTGCTACGGGCTCTAGCGGTGGCTTCGCGGTTGGTCACGTGATCGGCGGCCGCGTTTAGGTTATCGTGAGCTTTGAGGATGCACAGGCGGTCTCGCATGAATTTTGCGATAATGGGGTCGGGTACATAGTCGCTTGCTGCTGCTCCGTCTGTATTTCGCGAAATTCCGTGGGAGTCGATGGGCGTCGACAATTATGATCTTTACAACTTCCTCCCTTGATTTAACCAGATCGATGAAGAAATTTTCCGCTCGTACACCTTTTCCTCTCTATATCGGTTTATTCCTTGAAAGTGGAGGTTTTCTATGCGCAGATACGCTTCAATCATTAGCAGTTCTTTTATAAGGTTGCAAGTCGGCTTTATTTCATTTGTTCAAAATGTTCAAAGCAGGATAACTTGTGTCTTTTAGTGATGTTTTAATATCAGAAATTTTGCAGTGCATGGCGCCTGTTTCGTCCCGAATACCTTCAATTTTCTTGCAAAGTAGGTCACAGAGTCTCATAACGTTCGCCTTTAGTTCACTGAGGGTGAGCTGGTCGGATTGAACGGTTTGGGTTGGTGCATTGTTGCTGTGTATTAGCTCGGGTGTCTTACGGTATGGAGATAATTAAGCTGTTCAAAGTCGTTCAAAAATCAAGATAAATCTCGTTAAAATGCGTAGATTGACGCAAAATATCCCACATATTATGTATCAGTTATATGTAGAACAACTGTGAAATTCGTTTGTTCCAGCCTGTAGCTGTTAGATGACACGTGCTTACAAAAAGAGGTTTATGTACTTGTTTTGCAACAACAAAAATAATAATTTATCTGTTTCAAATTAACCTTAAATCCTTGAGCAGAGCCTAGCTATGTTAGTCTCTGACTCTGTCCTGTCCAGTGCAGCTAATTAATGTACTGCGCATATGCAGTATGCCGTCAACATAGTCTTACAGTGCAAGCACTGTTACGCACATCAACTGACAAATGTTTGTGCCTGCAAAGTGTAGCATACGACCATCTGACTCTCTTAATAGATGTAAATTGAGCCTATACGATGCAATCATTTTTTTTTACTTTCACTTAGATCCGAACCAAACTCAAACTGCGAGTGCGTCGCGTAGTGGCAACAGACATTGTGTTGACCAGTGACAAACCATCGGCCCCAGCACAGGTACTATCCCTTTATAGGCTATCACTTTAATTATTCTAATTATTGTGAGGGCGGTGATCTCTGGGTGCGCCAGGTACCCCCTGGTTATTCCTGCCGTTCTATATTGGCTTTGCCATGACAAAATATTGTTCCCTTTGATTGATTTTACAGCTAGAGTACCTTTACTTTACTCCCACATAGTAATATGGGTCCATTATAAAGAGGTTAAAAAAATATTGTTGTAGATAATGAATAATTCACATGCTTTTATATAATACATTCATTTGAAATATTGATGTACATTTAACTATAAATACATTGAAGCACCCTACAAGTAAACGTCTTGTAAGAAATATTTTAAATTTTTACAACCCTTTCCCCACACACTAATTTGAAACGTTTCATAGAATACTATGATTAAAAGTATTTCAACGCATATGGAGGTTTAGATTTTATTTATGCACAGTAAATTCAACTGTATTACATTTGCAGGCTGTTATTAACTAGTCATTTCTTCATTTGTATTTCTTTGTAGCCTGGCTGTTCTCACGCTGAAAGGGATAAGCACCTGCCAATGAGGGTGTTCGTCACGACAACTGCAACGACCGAAATACAGAGTACCACAATTGGCGAAGTCGCCAACTTTATGCCATGAACATTACATGAAGTATTTAGGTTGCTTTGGAAAGATTGAAACCACACTTAGTTACAAATGATATTTGGTAAAGAATTATACCGCTTTTGGCAGGTGACAAATGGAGTGAATTTTGCATAGGATCTCATATTTTTGGGAATTGAGAATTATTAACAGATTGAGTTTGACGGAAATAAAGACTAGTATGTAAAGGAAACCTATCAATAAGATTAGGAGGGAGTAATCGAGTACCACATTTGCAGCTTCGAAGTTCTAGTTTGTAGCTGCATATTAGCATTCATGTCTGAAATTAAATAACAAAAGAGCAAAACCTATGCCCCCCCCCCCCCCAAAAAAAAAGTGCTCAAATAGAACCTTGGAGTTGACTTAAAAGTTCGAATCTCAGTTTATTCAGTTTTTTTGCCTTTATAAATAGTGAGGCAAAGCAATGAATAATCAAAGTCTAATTGTTTGTGACCTCTTTGAAAGCGTTCATTGCTTGATATGTATGATAATGAGTTCATACTGGAATCTGGGATCGCTGTGGTACGTAAATATAAGACGCATGTCTGTCGCGCTATCAAAATAGGCATGAAGTTCAAAGGTCAATAGGAAAAATTAAAAAATCATCCTAATTCATACCACAGCATGTCATGCGTGGTATTACAAAAAAGGATTAATTTAATTATTTGTTCAAATAATTTTTCTTTCTAGGGGGGAACAACTTGTGAAATTAAGCATCTAGTTCTTTTACACATTTATCCACGATGTTGACAATGATTTTCGATGTAAGCCGTAAATATTTTCGGCAAGTTTTTAATACTGCAGTGGTTTGCCATTACCTAATGCAGCTTCCCCATGGTTATATGTTAACCTTGTATGTGCCAATTACTTGATGGTAAGAAACTTTAAAAAAGCATAGAAAATTGTTGCATTGTTCTCCAGCAATTTAGGAAGATGGAAATCCAGCTGAACGTTATTCATAAGTAAGAGAGCTATAGAATCAGAGGTACTTCAATTTCACTTAATCAACTTCATAGAAATGTTTCGGTGTGATTTTAGTCTAAATATTTTGAGGATTGTTAACGTGATATCGTCATCTTTTGCTTTAACATTCAATGAAAACGTAATTTTGTTTCACTTCGAAAAAAAATCAAAATAATGTAAATTAGCGTCGAAGAATTAACCAACGTGATAATGTTACTTTTTATATTAATTTCTTACAACCCATATTAATTATTTTTTTTGGACTGGACTCTTTATAATTCATATTTCAGCAGGATCATTTGGCCAAATGAATTTACAGCAGCATAATCAAAATTTTAGAATAAAATTGAATTTCTATTTTACATCTCAATTTCTTGACTCATCATTGTAACTGTACATTTGTATATATACATGTAGTTAGTTTTTAATGTTTTTATCTGTAAAACTATTACTATTCAACCATCCAGCTGCGAAGAAATGTTATAATAGATACTGAATCTGGATTGAGATGAGAACTCATGATTATGACTTAGTTAGGCCATGGACATACTTGGTTAGGCGCTAGATTCCATACCTGTTTTTAGAGACAAGTGCATTTTAAGGCCCGGCCCCATCGGTAATCATGGATACATTTACAGATATGGGCGTCCCGTGTAACTTTGCTCACTTAAACTCGATGCACTTAAAGCTTTATTCCACTCTAGCCAATAGATTTTGTTGTTGTAATGTATTCAAAATTATACAAGATTCCTTAGCAACGAGCTATTACATTCACCTGTTATATACTATTGGCTTTCAATAGTCAGATTGAAAATTACATATGGGTAATTCCATAAATTAGTGACCCACTTTGTGACATTTTTGATGTCCCCGTTACAATTATGCATTGAAATCACTTTACAATCTCACTCCACTATTTAAGTCTTTACTCAGATCGACACATACGTGTGGGTTCCTTATGTAACAGGGACATCAAAAATGTCACAAAGTAGGTCTCTTATTTATGGAATTACCCATATATTAGTTGTTGCTTTGTACAGTAGGGCACATATCATGACTTGCCCTCCATACCTATACGTAATACATGCAATGTGCATTATATTAACTTTAAGTGTCATGAACAAGTCGACTGGATATGTGAACGTGCAACGTTTCGAGCTATAACACAGTGAGTCGACTATAACTAACTTTAAAGTATTTTATGAGTATCCTGCATGAATAGAATGTACACATGTTCATTGTTTCATTCACCTGTTGCGAGTAATTGTATTTTGGTGATCGGAGTGCGAGTTGCAAACACTGTTTGTTGCTATAAGGAACATTCAGATATATCTGATGCATAGCTTGTACCGGACACGATAATGATGCTACCCCGACCTCGCCCATAGTATGGAAAACTTAAAATATACGTATATATTCGTAAAGTACTCGTAACTACACGTAAAGTGCTCGTAATCACTCTTAAATCTTGAATCTTGGATTCTTCATTATTAGACAAATTGGTTGATGGTAAAGTAAGATTTATGCTATGGGTATTTAAAACCAGACAAATGTGTTAAATTATAAATGTGTATCATTGATGCTAACATGTAGTTAAGATTGTTCTTTTTTTTTTTTCTTTTCTGCACTTAAAGTGGTTTTCTTTCTATAAAATACATATCTAAACAGCTAATAAAGCCTACTCAACTCTAGATCTTGAGTCACCGTGTCTTTGTGGTTGTGCCTTTCCTACCCCCCCCCCCCCCCCCTTAACCAATCTACGACATTATGCTTTCTTTTAAAAAATATTATTTTCTCTTCCTATCTTCCCTTATGCTTTTTTTTTGTTTCTTCATTCCATCAACTTTTCTCATGTGATTCTTTGTTTTATCATTCTAACACTGTCGGCCTTTCGTTATGTTATTGTTTTCCCCTCCATCGCCTTCTTTTATGTTGTTCTTTGTTTTTATCATTCTATTTTTTTCTCTTCCTTCCTTTCCTTATGTTATTATTTGTTTTTTCCTTTTTATGACCGTTACTTATGTAATTCTTTGTTTTATCATTCTATCACTTTTCCTTTTTGTCTTTCTTTATGTTATTCCTCGTTTTTTCCTTTTATTAGTTTCTCTTATGTTGTTCCTTGTTTTTATCATTCTAACATTTTCTCTCTATCTTTCCTTATGTTATTCTCTGATTTTATTCGTGTACTGTAATCTTTGTCTCTCTTTCATTACATTCCCGCGTTACACACTCACTTCCGGTTAAAGTACTCTCTTAAAAAAAAAAAGTGAATTTTCAAAATCACGGACGTCACTCCTCTGGAGAGTGAAAATGTAGTGAAAATAGAGTGAACATTCACTCTTTTCTTCTTAGAGAGACCATAAAATCAATCGATTTTCACTCCTAAACAAGTGATCACGTACGTCACTCCCAAGAAAGTGAAAAGAGAGTGAAAATTCACTCTCTTTTATACGCTTCCTGTCATGGTGTGGTTTCACATTTCACGCTAAATCGGTCTCGAGCGGTCTAGATAGCAAACCGGTCCAGAAGACAGTGGCGGATCCAGGTGGCGGATTCGTGTTTTTACATGTTTTTTTCCCAGATGGGAGGAGGGGGGGGGGGGGGCCGGGCCCCCCGGCCCCCCCCCCCCCCCCCCCTCCTCCCCTCTGGGAAAAAAACATGTAAAAACACGTGATTTTCAAATTTTCGTGGGCCCTCCCAAAAAAAATGTGTTCACTACCCCCACCCCCCCCCCCCCCCCCGAGCGACTTTTCGGCCGGCGCGATTTTCAAATTTTCCGGAGCAAAAAAAAAAAAAAAATGGGCCCCCTCCCCTGAGAAATCCTGGATCCGCGCCTGCCAGAAGACCACATCACAAAGTGATCTTTTGGATCATTAGGTCCAGAAGATTGCTTCCTGGCATTATGCAATTTATTTATGCATTCTTACTCACCGTTAGACCGATCTAGCGTACATCGGTCCAGAAATGAGTGAGTAAGGAGTCCTAATTTCATTCTGTTGTAACATCCAATCGAAATAATACGAATGATTTAAATACTTCCATGATTCTGATTAAGTTTGGTGATATTTATTTGCGTACAATGTAGTGTAATGAAACAAAATATCAGTCCATTCTATTTGTTACTTTCCTTAAAAGAATATTATACTGCATGTTTGAGAAACCTTTGGGATCACTTCTTCTCTGTTTTCATTTTTAAATAAAATTCTGATGATAGCAGCCTCGTCATGTGACAAACGCTGGGGCAATAATTCAACACTTCACTGTGTATAACACTAAATATTTGCATTTCCATAATTCAAAATTCCACAATACTCATTATTCAATGGAATTATTCAATGGAATATCATTTATGATATAGAGCTATTTGATATTTATCTATTTACATAGTCTTGTGACAAGAAGGCTGTTCATCATCCGTCAAGACAATGATTGAAAAAGGAGACATTCATAAATATTATCAACATGTATCAACAAAATGGTAACATACACAAATTACAAAGCGTACAAAGGTTTTCAGGCATCACAATCATGTGATTATCCTATCAGCCAAAATCAAACAAAAACATCCAACAACAGAGTGTGTATCCCCAACAGTACCCAAGGAGTCCGGGCAACTGCTGATAGGCATGATAGGATACTCATTCTCTTCACATAACTTATGAAACATGGTTTATCCAGGAGTGGCTGTCAAAGGGAGAAGTCTTGTCCTAGATTACCTGACGAAAACAGAGACGTCCTATTAGTGGCCGACTAGTTGTCTTAGGATCTTAGGGCCTATTATTTAAAATTTCGAACATATCTTCTTGTTATACCTATAGCCTACACTTGCTAATATGTACACAAATTCCTCATTCAAAATCCCAATTTATCTGTCTTTAAGTTATATCTAATAATTGAAATTAATCTGTAAAGCACCTTGAGTATATCTAGAGATGGATATTAGCGCTTCATAAACTTTGTCATTATTATTATTATTATTATTGTTAATCACTATTATCATTATCATTATTTTTATTATCATTATCATCATTATCATTATTATTATCATTATTATTATCATTATTATTATTATTATTATTATGATGATGTTTGATCTGCATATAACAATTGGGCATTCCAAAATGGTATTTTTAATTAATTTTGATTAATTGTCATCCGCAATAGAGAAGAATTCGTAAAATACATTATTTGCTTAGTCTTATGTCTGAGGCGAGATTTTACTAACTAATCCTAAAGAAATGGGAAAATGTATACATTTCTACTCGAAATACGTTGGTGCTGTTGCAGAGAATTAAAATCCGCTACATGTGTTTTATTGAACCTAAATATGAATATCGACAATCTGCCTTAGTGCCATAACGACCTGTAGATGCAGAGGAATATCTTGTCAATATTACGGAACATCGTTCAAATACTAAACGTAATTTCACATCAAAATTTTATTATAATTTCAGTTTTCATGGTAGTATTAGTAGTAGTAGTAGTAGTAGTAGTAGTAGTAGTAGTCATAATGATAATAGTCATAATAATATTCAAAATAATAACAATAATTATCATTATTATTATTATTAGAACAAAAATATACCTTATTTAAACAGTGAAGCCACCTCGGTATTAATACTGTTCTCCCTGGGGGCCCTGCAATCATTTTATTATCCCGGCTGCCTAACTTTCATCACATCTATCATCTTAGCTATCTAATGATTCTGTCTTCTGTTAGCATGTAAAACAATACTTACGACAGATCGCAGTAATTTACTACAACAAAAATCATAACTTATATGAAATGAAAGTTTTGGCCATCATCTTCGCAAATCTATCCAGATATATTTTATTAGTTTAAAGCAATCTTGTTGCATATATCTAACACTAGCAATACAAAATGTTAGATCCATTTATGAGAGAACAAAACAAAAAGCGTCAGATTTCGAGGTACTATTATTATTATTATCATAATCAATATTATTACGATTATTACTTTTACAATGATTGTAATATTATTATTTTTATTATAATTATTATTATAATTTATTTGAACTTTTGGGGTTGACAACACCCCCCCCCCCCCCCCCCCCCCCTCTCCCTCACATACTACATGCTCAAAAATGTACAACGAAATTGCAGACTCTTTCTACCGCTCGAAAGATCTTAGATAGCAATTGAATTTGGGATGCAGCTTGGGTGAAGGACAAGGTATGGTCGGACGCGCTCCTTGTTTCGTTTATCAATCTCTGCTGTGACTGCTTTCAATTCCTCGTGTAATCTATATAGGAAAAATAAAAACAATCATATTTCTCGATCAACATATAATTTGTGAAAGAATAAACCAGTCAAGAAATAAATGTATGATTCCTATAATAAAAGCAGGATTACAACAGGTGATGGAAAATAAGGTCATATTTTCATCATGATTATTATCATTATTATTATCATTGCTGTTATTTACCATCATTATTATTGTTATTTGGGACAAGTGCACCTTGAGCATTTTTTTTATTTCAAGTGGATTTGGAGCCTTTCAAATCCTATTATTATCATTAATGGTATTAACATTATTATTAGTAGTGGTATTAAGGTATTATTAATAATGTCATTAATATTACATGTTTTATTATTATTGTCATCATCGTTGTTAATTTTTTTGTTGGTGTTGTTATCTTTTCCATACATGTACTAACTCACCATAAATACACTTGCTCTAAAGTGTGTTTATATTATTGGTAAATTGTCATTTTCTACCGGGACAGGGGTACTTACGTCTCAATAGCCTTCTTGCCGATGGGATCATACATATACTGAACCTCAAAATCACCCAGAGGTTTGGTATCTCTCTTACTCAAGATCCTGGACATCACCATAGCTCGAATGGTCCAGTCTTTAGGTGGTAGTGTTTCTAACACGTCATTCTCTGTCCTAACACCCTGAAATAATGTAAGGAAAAATAAAAAAATCAACCCTGTACAATTTATGATGCAAAAGCCTTAGCAAATTTTCAATAGGTGGCGTTTTTTTCACAGGAGTCTAGATTTGAAATCTGATGATGGTTGATAGTCTGATACATTGCTTTGTATGCTTTCACATTACCCGATATCAAAACATACAGCTTCATATGACCCCTGCTGCAGATAAATGAACCTCAATCCATACCCACATCCTCTTCTTACTGCCTTTACCTGTACAATAAACGGGTAACTGTTTTCCTTGCTTAACTTTTTTCATTTTGAATTAATGGAGACGTAACCACTTGATCGACCCAATACCAACCCTCGGTGATAGCCCTATGATTCAGTTTGTAAATGTAAGGAGAAAATCTCCTATACATTCTGCATCATATATATTTATGGAAGCAATTTAAACTTTTATAGGCTCAAAAGGCTATACCTCTCCACTTTCTTAAATTCCATAACAGCATCACCACATTTTCAATTTATGACTACGATTCTAGAAAGCAACGCTTAATATCACCTTATCTTTAGGTGGGGTTCCTCTCAGACATCCCGGATAGCTGGGTACGAATCCATACTCATCATACTGTGTAAAGGTTACTGCTGCATGTCCAGCTGTACAGATGTAGATGATATTGGTCAGAAGTTCAGTCAGTTGCTGACCGTTTCGAAACTTGCCATCACTAGGAATTCCCTGTATCAAGTTAATAAACATAGCTTAGATTTATAATTTGACAAAATAGCATGCAGAGGTTTGATTTAACTTGTAAAATTGTGATCTTTATTTCGAATTCCTGTTCCAAATTACTCAATTTCGTTCTAAGCTTCTCTTTTTTTGGAACGCATTATTAGGTGGTCTGTCGATGACAGCTCACCTATTGATTTCGTTAGAATTTTCTTTCTTTATTTCTTTATTCTTTATTCTTTATTTTTATTTCTTCCGTACACTTTTTTGTGTACACGTTTACTCAAAATCGACATGGTCAATTTCCTTGAAATTTCTGTCAGTCATCAAGCCCTATGATTTCAAGTTTAATCAACTTTTTCAAGGTCATTAGGTTATCGTGACGTCATCCAGGCGCCATTTTGTAAAAATCAGGTCATTATCATATCTCAATAACGAGTCATCAAAAATCAACTTCAGGTCAAAGGTCAACTAAAAATTTCAACAAATTCCGCGCGCGCACCTCGACGCGCACGTACGCGCGCATCAAAATTATATAATGCTATGATTCGTTTAAAATTAATTTTGCATACGTTTTAGGCCATTTTAAGCATTTTGCAAAAAAACGCGCACACGCGCATATGTGCGCGTTTTCGTGCGTACAAGCATTTTGATACCTTGTTCACCTTTTTCTGACCATTAATAACGGAATAAGCGTCCGTTAAGATACGCATCCGTGCGTGCGAGCTCTTGTAATACATAACATACATGTGCAAAAACATGCCTATACACAATTCATTGTAACTCTTCAAAATGGATAGAAACCCCCAATTTTCTTTCATATTTAGATAGATTATGAGTCGGAGATATGATTTCATGTCTCATTTGACCCTTAATTAACTCATGACGTCATTATAATGGCCTCCGAACTCAAATTTTAATTTGCATATTATGATGTCAGCAGATTTTTGGAAAATTGATTGTATCTCTGTAAATATTGATCAATTTTCTTTCAAATTTTGATATGTTCTACCTGAGAATATTTTCTACAAATGCAGTCGCCACGATATTTCATTTTGACAATAGTATCATGGCGTATTTTTGCGATTAAAGGAGGCATGTCAATTTTTTACATTTTGCGTGTATTCTCTATGGGACATGACTTTTTCTCAAAACTGGATTCTACATTCTCGTCTTTCGCGAGCAATATCTCCGTCGTTTTATCTTTGTTTACGCTGAGCTTTGAGTATGTTGTAGCTGAGACAATAAGCTATCACCACTGTGCCCTTTATTTTTCGATGAGATGCCGGGATCATGCTCATATTTCACTTACAAAGTGGGATTTGAGAATTCCATTTTCCGTTTACGCGCACGTTTGTGTTCGTAATGGTCGTACGCAACCTAGAATCTCCTTTTTTGGTCTATCATAGTATTGCCCATTTTATTCCGAACAATTTGATACCATGTTTATCTCTTTATGACCATTAATAACGAAATGAGCGTCCGTTCAAGGTAAATTCCGTTCGAACACTCAATTAACTCATGACATATTTATGATGGCCTCCGTTCAAGGTAAATGTCCGTGCATGCGAGCTCTTGTAATACATAGCATATATGGGCAAAAACATGCCTATACAAAATCCATTGTAGCTCTTTAGGATGGAAGATGAACCCAGTTTTTTTTTCATATCTTGATAAAGTATGAGTCGGAAATATGATTTCATGTCTCATTTGACCCTCAATTAACTCATGACGTCATCATAATGGCCTCCGAACTCCAATTTCAATTTGCATATTATGACGTCATCATTTTTTTGGAAAATTGATTGTATCTCTGTAAATTTTGATTGATTTTCATCCAAATTTTGATATGTTTTAGCTGGGACAATTCTCTACAGATGCAGTATCCACGAATTTTCATTTTGATGAAAACATCATGGCTTTTTTTGCGATTAAAGGAGGCATGTCAATTTTTACATTTTGCGTGTATTCTCTTAGGGACATGACTTTTTCTGAAAACTGGATTCTACATTTCCGTCTTTCACGAGCAATATCTCCGTCGTCTTAGCTTCGTTTTCGCTGAGCATCGAGTATGTTGTAGCTGAGACAATAAGCTCACACAAGTGTGCCATTTATTTGTCGATCAGATGCCGGGATCATGCTCATATTTCACTTGCAAAGTGGGATTTGAGAATTTTATTTTCCGTTTACATGTAATCGCTATGGAAAATGTTTTGGTATATCGGTAACGCACTTGACTTCCAACCTCGAGGTCACTGGTTCGAGTCCGGTTGTCTCCAACAATTTTTTTTTTTCTTTTTGACCTTTCACTGTACCATCTCCTTTGAATACTAAAACACGTAGAATCGCAAATCGCGTACTAAACATCCATATTTATTTTATTATAACCCTATTTTCACTTGTTCCATTACTTTTTGCGTGTAATTCCTAAGGGAGATGACTTTTTCTCAAATCTGGAATCTACATTCCTATCTTCTGCGAGCAATATCGACATTATTTCTGCTTAGATTATGTTGATTTTCGCGTATGTTGTAGCTGAGACTATATGCTATCTAAATGTTACCCCATTTTTTTCAATCAAATGTCATCATGGTCTGTTGATGATGATCATCAACATCATCATGATCATGATGATGATCATCATCGTCATCACCATTACTATCAAGATCATCATCATGATCATCATTGTTTACATGTCTATATAACTTGAAGGCAGACCACCTTATTCGTCCTCGTGACGAATTAAAATCTAGTTGTCATTAGTTTTTTTTATTTTAGTAGTTGAAAGCATCACACGTAATTGTGTGTGTTTACAGCCTTGTTGACTTGATGAATTAATGAGACTTACTTTTAATAAATGCAATATATTTATTAATTACTTCAGATTAGTTTAAATGTATCTCTGCATTCTGTAAATCACGTTATACATTCAAAGTCAAGCGTAGTTGCATTGACTTATAATGTTGTTTTGAACATTTAATTTTACATTGTGATAAATGAATTAAACGTGCAATTAATATAACACGAATATCATCGATCATACAAAATCATTCCTAATACAAACACATTGCAGAGAAGAAGGGGCATTGATGTATACAAAACTACGCAAAAGAAGTTTGAGAAGCGGTTAGTACGAGATAGCTGGTCATTCTGAATTAACTACACAAAATAACAGAATAGGTTATATACGTGCATACAAATTAAATAACAATGAGACTAATTTTTTTTTTAATGACCATTGTCAAGTACATCAACAAAATACGATAATACTAGATTCCTTAAGCAGAGTAAAGCGGATCAGTATTATACTTGATGAAGGAGACGAAATGAGTGCAAACTAAGAACAGGAATGTTAACGGATCAGTATTATACTTGATGAAGGAGATGAGATGAGTGCAAACGAAGAACAAGAATGTTAATGTATAACTAACCTTGATACCACATGTATGAGGAGATGCTGCAGAAGGTTCAGTCGATAATGTTCTTCCCCATTCAAGCACTTCCGGGTCAGCCTTAATCTTTTTGGCATGCCCTGTAACACCAATAACAAAATTGGTAGAAACAATATTCCTTGTTCGACAAGGTTGTACAATTGTGACCTAAAACTCTGATAAAACAATCATAGTGGAGTATACAAGTTGGCTTCCATTCTTCCCTTTTTCAGTTTATCTTCTCAAGAACGGTCTCTTTGAGATGGAAGGAGATGGTAATACACGAGTAGACATGGGATATTTCATTGTCTGTTAAGAAATCCTGTTCAACTGAAGAAATGAAGCTACGTTTTCAAGCGTATTATTTTTGTACATTGATCTCTTGAACTAAAATGAGGTCGGTGGAAAGCTTACCGTAGTAACCATTGACAACCGTCCTAACGTATTCTTCGATCGCTTCGTATATCAGCGTACCATCATCTCGGTAATGATAGTTCGGTAGTACTTCCGGGTCGTTGACACCTCTTTCCTCAAGGTCATGTACCATGTGACCATTCTTTGAAATGTTCCAGTCCTTCCAGACTCGACGAATCAATTCCATCATTCCTTTCCGACCGATAAGCAAGGTCTCTTCAATCCAACCGTCTTCACCGAACAAGGTATCATAACCAACGCTGTTGGAGATAGACAAACCTTGGATTCATATCACCATTAATCTCATCCTATGACTTAAAATCACAATGAACATATCTTTTAAATGCATAGGTACTAACGTTCCATGTGTTGTGATGCTTTTTAAAAATATAGAGAAGAGTAAAGGGAAAGAACTCAAAAAATATACAAGTTATATGAGAGTGTAATTCATAAACATGATAAAAACATGTAGGGATTCTTGCTGACTCTATTACTATTATTTAATTTCCATAATCAATAGACTCGTAGCGTCTACACAAATTACAAATTATAAGACACACAATCAATCAATCAATCTACTAAACCACATCTTATGCACACGTGTACAGTGACCAGATGTTTCACTTTTCATTACAATGTATTGTCCGCTTAGGTCCTAAACCCTTCTATCGGTATTGTATAGTACCCGAATTGGAATTGATACGCCCAAGTGATTCATTCGTGATTTGGAAAGATATTTTTCCAAAAGATAATTGTGTACGTGCATGTACATGGATATTTTATTTAGAAGTAATGTGCAATACGGAATAAAATATAGATCATTTTTTACACGGGTGTAGCCAAATACATTGAATGCGATTTCATTGAAACATTCGGGTTGGTGGTAGAGACAAACTTACTGGTTGATTCCTAAGAGAAACTTACTGGTTGATTCCTAAGAGAAACTTACTGGTTGATTCCTAAGAGAAACTTACTGGTTGATTCCTAAGAGAAACTTACTGGTTGATTCCTAAGAGAAACTTACTGGTTGAGTCCTAAGAGAAACTTACTGGTTGATTCCTAAGAGAAACTTACTGGTTGATTCCTAAGAGAAACCGGAAGTGGGGAGCGAGTAGACGACTGAGGGGATGAGAGGGAGACAGACAGCGATGCGTTGCTACAGCAATGGACTCCATGAGGATATGCGACATTCCCATATGACATATAGACTGATGATATGAAGCATCAGCTACGTTGAACCACATCTTCGCTAACATCCATGTGTATTCTGGGTCAGTTGGAACGAAAATCTGTAATCGGATTCAGTATAAACGTCTGTTAAAAATAATACATGGCGATTATCCGTATATATACGTATGCAAAGACGAGGCGGGGAGGATATAATGGTTTGAATATAATATATGCACTGTACTACTTTGGCAGTTTTCGACTTATTGAAAATTTATCTGTAAAATTTGACAATGAGAAGATTCCGTTTGGAAGTATATTTGTTATTGTTTAAGGATATTATGTCACGATGGATGAGCGAATGTTATATATTGGAATACCACTCACGTTATAACAAATCTCATTCATCATCATCCTGAATATTCAAATCGATCCCAGATAATCTTTTAATTGAGGTACTTCACTAAAGGCAAAAAGTGGCAGATCCATATCGTTCATTACCGGGTTGTTTTCGTTTGGTTCCTGGAACAGTTGAATTGCGACCGGAACCAGATTCTTATCCTTATTGACGAAAAACAAGGCTATCGGAGCGGGTAACTGTATGTGAGTATAAAATTGGATGGTTGCATCAGATCAATTTATTCTCTCTCAATTTCATAAAGATTTATCAGCCCCTGTTTAAAGACACGGGAATTTATCTGATTTTGATAAATATTTCTCATGAGCGTTTTTTGAGCGTTTTGTTGTACTTTAAGAAATATAATTCTATATTGTTATTATTATTATTATTATTACTTTTATTATTATATTTTAACCTCAGATTTTCTCATTCATCTTTCTCTCTCACGTTATTCATTAACGAACACACGACGATTAGCTTGAATGGAACGATGTATTGGTTCTATTATTATTTTTAGAATAATTATACATTAATATTTCACCAGGGTAGCCCATTAAACCAGCGGGACCTGTTTTGAAATATTCGTAAAAGAAAGTAGTCCCCAATTTAGAAAGTTGATAAGCATAACTGGATTGTCCTACTAAGATGTTTCTTACCTCCCCACCCTGCCGCAGGGGCATGTCTTTCAGAATCTCATAGTCTATGATGAACAGTTGTTTCTTTCGAATTGATTTGCCAATAGACATCCCTTCTAAGAACGGTTTCAGCAAGTCATCGGTCACTGGCATTCTGTAAATTTAAAGTACAAATCCCAATACAACGTATAAGAAGGGAAGTGAGATACAGATGGGCCGGGCAGAACTAGATCAAAAGGAGGTGTAGGAGTACGTAATTGAACAGAGAAAGCATTATTGATATGGTTCATGCAGCTAATAAAGTTTAAAATAATTTGCATTCTGATATGTGTTAGATTAGAAAAATATAACAGAAAATTATTTATTTGTTCAAACAAAGAACTTCGGCATTTCTATTTATACCATATTCATAGACTCTCTGGAATGATGAAGATTAATGCTCTTCAAGCATTGCCCCTTTTTATGTATTTTCTTCTTTTTTTCCCCTTTTTTTTTCTTTAAAGTTGTAAATGTGAATATTAAAGGTAGGCGTTACTACTGCAGCTAGAAGGGATTAGACCACACAGCGAGCCATCGAGGTCACTGTGGCAGGTGGCTATCTCATTAACTCAGCTCTCATTTAACATAAGAAAGAGAGGATCATGGGGGACCAACAGGCACCGATTTGGGAAGTTTTCTATATAGAGGGAGCAAGTAGCTACAAGTAGGACAGTGTGCCTTTAATATGTGTGTGATTTTTGTTGTTGCGTAAAACCCGCTATCGTAAGATCAATACAAATACTTACTTCATCGGTATCTTCTTACACAGCCGGATCTGCATTGGGTTACAACCAACTAACCTCTGCATACCAAACGCTGTATCCTTCCGCCATCGCGAAAGACACTACGGATTTGAAGACAAAACAAAAACAGGCATATATTATCTCTCTTTTTTTAATTATCTGCATAAAGCACACTGCATCATAGGTGCCCCCCTCAAATTATTTTATGATATTATACATGTAGTAATAATCAGTTCAAGGTTTATTGAAAACAATGTCGTCGGCCATTTAAGAGGTGAAACAGTCGACGCACGTTCTGGCGACAATAGCTCCCCGTACTGTGTTTATTCTTCAAGTACACAGTGTTACGGTTGCTATTGGTTTTTAAGGTAAGGTTTAGGGATAACATTGGTCATGCGTATAACGTTGCTGGTTGCTAATTTTTGCAGGAGCATACAAACCAAGCAACTGAATGAATTAGGATAAGATGTAGTACATGCAGTGACATCCAACGTTATTTGCCCCAATGTCAAATAAAAGGGAAAAGTAAAAATTCTAAACAAAATTGAAATTCTCACATCATTTTTTCATCAAGCGATGTTACTTTAGTAGTAGTAGTAGCTCTATACAGAGCGAACTTATTTTTCTTTTCTTTTCACATAATATAAACAATGACAAACAATAATAAACGTAATGATATAACAGAAGTGATCATAAGATATCTTTGACATTGTTTTTGGTCATTGTAATGCAAAATGATTTGGTTACAGGAAATGAAAAAAACGAACCTACTTCAAAGCAATGCTTGTTAGGTGTAGGTTCGCACATTAATGATTAAACTTTATACATTTATAACTTAATTTTGAGAAACAAATTACGGAATGTAAAAAACAAACATGACAGTCAATAAAGAGCAAACAATTAAACAAGAATAGAATGACAAGATGAGGATGATACATGAAGAAAATAAGAATGAGAGAGTGACAAACAGAAGAAGGTAGAAAACAGAAAGAGAAAAAGAAGACAGAGAGAGGGGGTAGGAGGGAGAGAGAGGAAGACAGAGAAAGAGACAGAGAGGGAGAGAAAAAGAAACGATGGCGAGAGAGGAATCATTTTTAATTAGTATTATATGGATACAAATCATATGCAAGTCACAGTTACGATATGAAAATGGCCAGTTTCAATTACTTTGGATAATATGCTGCATAAGTGTATTATTTTGAGAGTGATCAGAATTTTTCAATTGTCCGAAACAAGTTTTAAAACAAGAAAATAACTTTTGACAATAACACTAAATGAGGTTCAAAAACTTTAAAGAAAAACATAGTTACTTGTACATGTATCATGGTTCCATTAGGAAAGGTTGTGTAATCATTATCTCTCCGATAAAGAATCCTTTGAAGAAAAAAATGTAATAAGTGATTTTGTTTTAAAAAGGCCAACAAATAAATTTAAACTCTAAATAATGTACGGAAATCTAAGGAATTCTTTCTTTCTCTCTCTCTCTCTTTCTCTCTTTCTACAATATTACTGATAATAATCAATATTCATTCATGAATCAAACACTACTCAATGGAAAATACTAAACATTCTTTATTCTTATGTGCGAGTTTTGCGAATCTTAAAGCCCCACTGTCCTGCTTGTAGCTATTTGCTACCTCTATATAGAAAACTTCCTCAATCGGTGCCTGTTGGTCCCCCATGATCCTCCATTTATTATGTTATTTGAGAGCTGAGTTGATGAAATAGCCACCTGTTAGTGACCTCGCTGTGTGGTTTAATCCGTCCTGATCAAACTAGTGCAGATAAGCTTTAAATGAATATTTTATTCCATTTTTTTAACAATCAATCACTCAATCGATGAATCAATCAATCATCTTACCGCTGGTGGTGGCAAGTCTCCACCATAGATGTCTCGCATATCATCCAGAGAATTCCAAAACGTTGCCCTCACTCGTGTAAAGATGCCCTGTAAGCTGAGAGCCAAGCTCTGCTTCGCTAGGTCCCACTAGAAGTGAAAATATATACCAGAATAATAACAATAATATTAACAATTATAATAATACAATAATTGATCAAGGCATCTACAAACTAGTATAATTAATATGGCTTTAGCCCGGCTGCTATATAGGCCGCTTAAAAGCATTCGAGGAATAAATTCCTACTAGAAACCTATTTACTACACCTGGGGAGAGTGGCAAGTACAGAGACTCACTCAGAAATATTTGATACTAATATTCTATTTTTGGGCAAGACGAATGAGCCTAACCCCCCCCCCCCCCCCACACGAAAACGTGCCCGCGCCCGTATGACTTTTTACATTACCGTATGGATAGATAAACTAGAGTTACATTTAGACGCAAATAATTCAAATCTGGAGGTGCTACATGACTATTGGTACAAGAATGGAATATGGGAAAAACAAATTTTATATACGAAATACTAGATCTATTGAATCTGGTTTTGATTCTTACGTGCAATGTTCTTCAATAAAATGCAACAAAGGAACTTAACGAGGAAAATTGCTTTCCAACAGCTATGATTTTGCCTGGGGTTGCAAAGAATTTAGAACAAACTTTGCCAATGTATTTTCGCTGTAAAATATAAATATTGTATATTGGTATCTATAAATATCAATCTGGAAGTTGTCTACTTTGCTCAAAACTATGATCCATCAAGAATTCAGATGGCATGTGGACTCTCACCTCGTATCCATACGTGATCATCTCCTCCATTGGTACTTCACGAGCCTAGAAGAAATGAAACAAAGGAGATAATCAATGGAATGACAAGGATGGATTTAAACAAATAGAGATAGAGAGGGATAGACGCGTAAGTGAAGAAACAAATAGAGATAGAGAGTGATAGACGCGTAAGTGAAGAAACAAATAGAGATAGAGAGGGATAGACGCGTAAGTGAAGAAAGAGATAAAGAGAGAGAGAGGGATAGACGCGTAAGTGAAGAAACAAATAGAGATAGAGAGGGATAGACGCGTAAGTGAAGAAACAAATAGAGATAGAGAGGGATAGACGCGTAAGTGAAGAAACAAATAGAGATAGAGAGGGATAGACGCGTAAGTGAAGAAAGAGATAAAGAGAGAGAGGGGGTACTTCATGAAGATATATAATCCGACCAGAGTGTGAGAAACTTTTAGAATTGTTTTTAACTGATAAACGTCCATTTTCTTATGAAATAGATACCTGAGGCATAACACCTTCGAATCTCCAGACGAAATCATATTTCTTCTTCATTGCATCAAGTTCAGCTAATCTTTGTTCTTTACGATCTTCATCATCCTGTGGTAATCGACTATCCCATTCGACTAGCTGAAGACGAGGCTTGTCAACCACCCATCGATTGACAGGAAATATATACTTGGTGGTGGTTGAGTGACGCTCGACTTCAATGATGTCGACGTACCTGAACATAAAGAGAACATTAAAAGTAACTGCAGCAGCTGCACAACAGGAACATTTAAAACTGACCTTTACTATACAATATGCTAAAACGATTGCACATGCATCAACGGACTTACAGAGACATCTTACGTTCCACAATGAAGTAAAATAATATGATGTAAAAGAAAAGGAGATTAAGAAATCTGAATATGATGAAGGTGAAAATAACGTCTAGAAGGAGGAGGATTAATAATAATAATCAGAAGAAGATGGAGAAGAAGAAGAGAGAGGAAAAAAATTATATAAATAAATATACAGAAGAAAAAGAAGAAAAAGAGGAAAAAGAAAAGGAACAAAGAAGAAAAAGACAAAAAGATAAAAACGGAAACGGGCAAAGAAATGGAAAAAGATTGAAGTATAATATAAATACGAAGAACAAAATCGTGAAGTTGCTTGTTCAGAGTGTTTTAAATTGCTTGTACTTAAATTGGGTAATCTTAACCCAAGTTAACAAAAGCTTTATAGGTAAGTGTTATTGGAGGGAAAAAGTTGCTTACCAAGAATCATTTAAGCCTGAAAGATCTCGCCATACGTCAAGTTTCAGGACAGGGCCTTTGTCAGTAAGTTCCTTGGGTTTAAAGGTGTTAAAATCCCCTCGTTCAAAATTATCCTGCCAAATGCTTCCCGAAAGCTTCACATTCTTGGTCCGTTCATCGTCTTTACTGTGAAGTGCGATGTAGATATTGGCATCCGTACCGGCGTTACGACAATCGCCGGTCTTTACCCGTACCGTATACGCTGCCTGATGTTTATCTCTATCTCCAAATTCCTCTAGGAGTTTGCTAAAAAATTCACCCATCGTTGATCATTTCTCCACCAGAATCTCGATGATGAGTACACGGTGTCAGCTCGGCTAATGAAGGCGTTGTCGCATTGTGTGCTGTAAGTAATACTCCGAGAAAAGGCAGCTTACATGCTATACGTTGTAATGTCTTATCGTTCGAAATTTCGGAATCGGTTTGTAAAAATCTGCTTTCTACTAAGCGCCCCCCCCCCCTTATTCCAACACACACACACACACACACGCGCGCGCGCGCGCACAAACGCACATCGAAACACAAGACCAATTCCAAGTACTTGAATCTAACACTATGTAGAGTGTGTTAGAATTCAGTGTTTCGACTACATTTACTCAGTTGAGGCGAACTGACGAAAGGCCCGTTCACACACACTGTAAAAAATAATTTGTTCATTGGTAATTTTTACGTATTTTTTCCATGTAGAATTTACTTGAAAACATAAGTTTTGCCACTTACGCACTAAATGTAAGTCTTGCTAACTCAAACTTTCAATTTAGTAGAACATACGTGGAATATTTAAGTAAAATCAAATACATAAGAACTTTAAGTCATTTCAGCTTGTATTAATTTAGTAATTTTAACTCAAAATCAGAAATTATACGTATTACTCAAACAATTTATGTTGATTATTCTTATCTTTTTAAAGTAAGGACCGATGCAGTGCGTAATGGAAATATTTACATAATTTATGAATATTCATTAAGACCAAATTAAACTCTTTTTTAAATAAAACAATTCTTTTTTGTGGTTGAATGAAAATTTAAGGACTTTAAAACATTTACTAATTCATTTAACATGGCTAAGCAAAGACAAGACAATTTTCAATTGTTACCCAGTTCAAAACAAATAAAAACTTGATATTTCAGGAAATTGTCAACCAATTTTCCTTTTAAGATGCTACGATCAAGTATATATAAAATTTGGAGCCTTTCAATATGTGTCGAATCTTAATCTTAAATAGAAGAAGTGTAAGTGATTAGTGATTAATCTTAAATAGAAGTAGTGAATGATTAGTGGATGTTACTTGTTAGCTTAGATGGGTACCAAATCGTGCAATATGTAATCCTATCATAGCTTTTTTTTTAATTATCTAAAACGATTACAATACTTAAATTATTTACGTTAATGTAACTCGATTTAACTGAGTAAAAATTTATTCAGCAAAATAAGTAAATTCTACTTAAGATGCCGTAGGTAATATTTACTTAATAAAAATAAGGCAATTCTTTTCCTCAATTTTATTGAGTTATTTCGACTATTATTTTTTTACAGTGCATAACAATTAGTGCGATTTGGATCGCGATGCAAAGATTGATTTTTTTTCTCGAACATTCACACACATGGAGAATTCTCGCCCCTACTGCCTTGCATATAAATGCGAATTTTATAAACATCCTCGCATCCCCCCCCCCCCTCCCCCTCCTCTTTCTCCCCCCCCCCCCCCTCTTCTCTCTCTCTCTCTCTCTCTTTCCCTTTCTTTCTTGCTCGAGTCTTTCAATATATCGTGGCCGCTATGCGTTCTTATCTCTTCTCTCGTATACCACAGACGACTCCAATCTCACCGATTCGGGGTAATGTAATTTTATGTTGGTCTATTGTCAGTCTGGTGTCGGTCCCATTTTCTCTCCCTTTCTCTACCTCCAGTCAAAATATATTTAAATTGTTAAAGAAACCTATCTCTCTCCTCTCTCTTTCTGTCTCATCTCACCTCTTCTGTTCTATTATCCTCTCTCCCCCTCCGTCTTTCTTTCTTTCATATATGGATATGCCAATGTTATGGTAATCTTCTCCAATATTATTTACTCATATCATATATGATGGATAGAACAGACACACTTGTTGCTCCTTGAATCTCCGACAAACCCACACTTTCAAGTTTAAGGTGTTGTCTTACGATACACTCAAAAACAAGTAGATTGATGATCATGGCCTTGTCATGCGTTTCAAGTGTTCATCAGCAACACTTTCAGAGAGAAGTGTCATGCGTTTCAAGTGTACATCAGCAATACTTTCAGAGAGAAGTGCTAGCCCTGCCTGCCTGCCTGCTGTTTGTCTTGATGGATTGCCACGTTTTGACATGACTTTGACACGACTTTGACATGACTGTGTGTCACTGATGTTAACTTGTGAAACACTACTGTGCCCTTATTTGTTGCGGAAATAAAACAAATACACGATTAACAATAAACAAACTTTTACTGCTACTACTTATACTTCTACCATCATCACTACTACTTCTTCTACTTCTACTTCTACGACTACTACTTCTACTACTACTCCTACTTGTACTACTTCTACTACTACTACAACTACTTATTCTACTTCTAATATTTATACTACAACTACTACTACTGATAATAATGATAATGATGATAATAATTGATGGAATAAATGATGGTGATGATGATGACGTTGATGATAATAATGATGATGAAGATAAAAATGGTATACTACTCCTGATAATAATAAAAATATTATTAAAATAATTGTACTAGTTGTTTGATTTACAGGGCTCTTTTTCTTTCAAACAAAGCGGTAGATAGTATTGTAATATATTAGATAGCTTAGACAGATACCGAGAAGAGATTGGTCCAGAGCTCATCATGTGATATTGATAACTTTCGGTGGTTATATTGACCAGCTGGTAAATTTTATATTTTTGAGGACTATATGTCACCAATACACAAATTACACCAATACCGAGGCTCAATTTTATGAAGTCAATATTTTTTTTTCTCGAATTTATGTTTTACCTTGACATTTTTTTTCCACATGTTTTTTCTTCCCCCAAAATGCTTCTTAAAAAGAAAATCGCCGACCACGCTTTTTTTTTTTTAAAGAATTTCTTCGTTCAAGAAAAAAAATGCTCGAATTATCTCCAATTATTTTTTTTTCGTCAATTTGATTTTCTCACTTTTTTTCTAAAAGTTTGTTTTTCCTTGAAAAGAAATGGAAAATTTTCGGGCTAAATAAAAATGGTCCCGCCCCCCCCCCCCCCCCTCCCCCCAAAAAAATGAAACCAAGACTATCAAGCGACTCTCTGAGCAAGTGCATGTAGTTCTCATTGTTTGTCATGAAATTACACAACTACAATTACCAACAGAAGATGCCCCATGTCCACTAAAATGCACAGCTATAATTACCAACAGAAAAGGGGGTCACCTCGCTATTCATAAGGACAGCAGCTATTAATAACGTGAACTTCCAATACCTGAATGACCGCTATTCAAAAGGACCGCTATTCGTCACATACCTGAAGGACCGCTATTCATGAAACGGAAAGGGGGTCACTATTCATAAAGTCATAAGGACCGTGAGTCATAATCTGAGAAGAGGGTCGCTTTGCATAATACGAGAATAGGGTCGCTATTCATAATAACAAATGTGGATCGCTATTCATAAGACGGAAGGAGGAACGATATTCATAATACGAGAAGAGGGTCGCTATTCATAATACGAAACGAGGGTCAATATTCATAAACAATTAAACCATTTAAAAAAATGATGAGAAAGCGAAATTTTGAATAGGGGACATCCCAATGGCTGTTGCGAAGCCGCCGAGGGTAACCACATATGGCCCCGAATATTTGTCGAAAACATACGTTTCTGAACAAATAACGAAAAAAGGGGTGCCCCAATGATGTACGTGACCCATCATCCCCATCCCTCCCACAATCAGTCCGACCAAGTTGCGCCATTCCGCCCACCCTCCCCGCAGTATTCCCGTGGTACAAGTACATAATTATTACCGACAATTTTCGTCAAAGCAGTTCATAGATGGCGTAGCTTGTGTGTATGGGGGTGTAGTAGCGTTGCTACGGCATTCTCACTGCATTTTTTACTTGTATTTTGTTGTACTAAAGACTTTATCAGACCTACTTCCATATCACCACCACCCCCACCCCAACAAAAATGACAATAGATGTTTGGTTCATATTTGGATCGCATTACCTCTTTGTACGCTACATGACGCAACAACCTTCAACGTCCGAAAGTGTTCAAGCCCCCTACCCACCCCCCCCCCCCAAAAAAAAAGAACAATTCTAAAAGACCCCCTCCTCCTCCCCACCCTCTCCGGGGGCCACGACTAGGCTTACGATCCGGTCCAACTCCGTTTGTTTATCGGTATTTATGTGAATATATTTCATATATGGAGGCTGTCCAGACAAACCCACTAGGGTTTTTATACAGCAACCAAATTCCTATTGTTTACTGTCAATATTTTACTATTTTGATAACTGCAACTAAAATATAATAATTATGAATAAGTAGTACTTTTATTATACTGCATGTTGATGTAACTATTTTATTATGGAATTTCGGAATTGAATAAATGCTGAATTGAACTGAATATAATATGATTACTAGAAGCCTGAGGCATGATAATTCCTGGAAAAACGAAAATCTTGAAACTCTTCATTGGCTAAAATTGAAGAGCTTCTGGGTGCCTGTTCCTTGACTTCTGGCACTGGATATGGCTAAGGCTATATAATGTCTAGGTCCTTAAGTCCTTACTACTAAAAGCTAATTTCCACAAAAACAATATAAACAATTACTATATTAGCGGGGCAAACATATTAGACAGGTTATGGGGATTTCTTTATATAATTATCAAAGATAACAGGTAAACTATACTAGGACGCCACCGTTCGCATAACGCCTTTCGGTCACAAAATCGTATCTTATATGGCTTTAAATATTGAATTCCTTACTTCCTTACACATATGGAAAATATATCATGCAATATTGTATATATACGAAAAGCTTGAATATGGTTTATAACTTTTAGTCCCTACAACCCCCTCTCTGTCGCTTCCGTCCTTTGATGGGGGTTAGGGACATGATGGATCATCCTCTTGATGGCAACGCTGCTATACCCCCTACCGTGACACACACACAGGCTACGCCATCTATGAACTCCTTGAGATGTAAATTGTCGGTAATATGTACTTGTACCAACTTAAAGGACATTATTGACCCTCTTTCCGTAATATGAATAGCGACCCTCATTCTGCGTTATGACTGGTGACCCTCTTGTGTCTTATGAATAGCGTTCCTCTTCTCGTATTATGAAAAGCGACCTTTTTCTAGTGTTATGAATAGGGACCCTTACGAATAACATCCCCGATTTTGTGTTATGAGTAGCGACCCTCTTCTCATATTATGAATAGCGACCCTCTTCTTCGTTCATGAATAGCGGTCCTTATAAGTAACCACCGTGACCCTAATGAATAATTACCCTTTTCTCTAATAATGAATAGCGGTCCTAAAGGCCCGGTCACACAGGGAGGACGCACGGGGAACGCACGGCCAGCGCATTGGAAATTTGCAATTTGGGCCAGTGCGTTGTCGTTCGCTAGGCGTGCGTCATCATTCGTTACTCGTTCGTCGAGCGCGCTGGACCAACGCTGGACCAGCGCTATGCATGCGTCGTCATTCGCTGTGTGCGTCGGGATTTTTTGAGCATGCTCAAAAAGGTGCGCCGAGCTCGACGCATGAATATACACGCCAAAGGCACGCCAGACATGCGTGGAGCGCGCTAGACCAGCGCCAGACATGCGTTGAGCACACGCCCTGTATACGCACAGCGCGCTAGCTACACGCCGTGCATTTTGTGTCAGCTCGCTAGCTTTTCCAAAATTATGACAAAAGTTAGGCACACGTTCTTTTCCGATTTCCAATGCGCTGGCCGTGCGTCGTAGAACGTGGTGCATGCGTGGACCATTCGTCCAGCGCGCTAGCAACACGCTGTGCATTCGTGGAAGTTGCTATCATGTGCGCTCTGTGTGCGCCCTGTATGCGTCCAGCGCGCTAGCAACACGCTATGCATTTGGTGTCAAAAGTTGGGCGCACGACAACGCACTGGCCACAATTGCAAATGTCCCATGCGCTGGCCGTGCGTTCCCCATGCGTCCTCCCTGTGTGACCGGGCCTTTACGAAAAGCGGTTCTCCAAAAGTTCGATGCTATTAAATTTATAAGCATTAAGTTCGTCAATGATAACGCATCGGAGATGTAACCTAAGCCAATGTCCATAGCATACCACTTTTCACCACCATTTGAATTGAGCAAACATCACAAATATAAAAACATATTCCAAACATGTTAATACAGTACGATAAGTATTGGAAGTGCACTTGGGCTGATTTCTTGAATGTCTGTGTGGTCGTGTTCGACGTATTACCCATTTCTAAGATAGGAATGAAAATCCATCCATTGCATCGGATTCGGAAACAGCTTAAATCTATGCTCAACAGACATTGACATGTGAATAAAACATGTATATGCATTTATATGTATGATTCATATAATTGTTATAAGTTTCAAACATGATAAATTGTAGTTCAGTGGGAATAGAAGGTACATACTTTTACTTTTCTTATTCTTATTGACAAATGAATCAAATAAATAATTGAGGAACAATTCACTCTGGTGTGAGGGGGGGGGGGTGTTCATTTCACAGAGTACATTGATCGTGCGACAAAAACCGACGTCGACTTAAAGATTGATCATGGATAGACTACTTGAGAACTGAGAGGTATCAAATTCATGCTATTGGGATTGTGATTGATAAGGGTAATCAATCTTTAGATATGATGACATATTATAACATGTCTTTCTTTAAAATGCTGGTGAAGATGCATAGCAATTACTGGTCAGCAAAAACGAACGCGCTCTGGGGTTCCAGCTACCCCCCCCCCCCCCCGTACTCCATTGGATTGCATTCCATTGTATTGCATTGTATCGTGGTGTGTTGTATTGCATTGACTATTGTGTTGTGTTTTATTGCATTGTATAGTATGTAAAGTACAGTATTGTATTGTATTACGTTGTATTTTATTATATTTTGTTCTATTGTATGATTTGGTGCACATTAATACTTTTCTGTTATCCTTTTAAGTGTAAATAAATTGATTCTTCAGGTTTGGGTTTTAATACAATTTGAATTTTAGGGGTATTGAGGAATATTTCCTAAACAGTAAGACCTAAAACGAGAAGTCTTTCGTAAATGCCTGGCGAGCAATGTTCTGTGATTTAAGATGTAAACTTTGTCTTATCAGCTACGTTAATCGATATATTTTACTTGTTGAAATATTTGTGAAAATAATTGGTACGCATGAAAACGGTGAGGAAATAGGAGTAAACGTTAGAACGAGACATGTGAGACTTTTCTAAGGGTTCATTGTAGCAATGCGGGAACTACGATCACAAATGCTTTTGAAATGTGCGAACATGATACACGTAACCAGCGGCGTAGTGGGGTCAGCCATGAAGGGGGCCCGGGGGCCACCATTCTTTACTCTACTAGAGTAGCGTCTTTCAACTTTTTTTCTTATAGTCACGGCACCCTTTTAGGAGCTAAAAAGTCTCACGTCATCCTGATTAAAAATTCATCAAAGAGGTTTTGTTTTCCATCATTAGTACACATAAACATACGGGTACATTTTCGTGTGATTTCAGGGGGCAAATTGACTAGACCTGGGGGTGTTTCATAAAGCTGTTCGTAAGTTACGCATGACTTTACGAACGACTTGAATATGGAAAGCCAAATGGGATGCTCAATCCTTTTTAATTGCATCAACTAAAGTTCAACTGTGCAGATGTAGATTAACATTCTTATTATAACAAACATTTTTTCAAGCAAAGTATATTTTTTGCCATCATTTAATTGAGGTTACTGGAAATATAGTCAAACTTTGTTAAAACATCTGGAAAAACCTTTGGGCATCCTATCTGGCACTTCATATTCAAGTCGTTCGTAGTCATGCGTAACTTACGAACAGCTTTATGAAACACACCCCTGGAAAGCTTATATACCCCCTAGCCTCTTTAGAGTGGAAAAACTCTGCATTTTAAAGTGAAATGGACACACCTACATACATGTACTCTTTGTGTCTTTTTTCACTTTGTCTTCCAGCTTTAACTCCCATCTCCATTTCTTTTTCTTCTCTGCTGTACACTACAGTATGCACGCAGATTGGATCATCCCAAAGCATTTTTTTTCTTCTCGATATTCGTGTAATGCACCTCTTACAACAGATGTCTATGTTGTCCCCGTGTTACTGATTCACAAAATAATATAATCTTTGAAGAGCGTGGGGGAGCACTTTATATCTTTATATTATCTCACGTTCTTTTTTTCATTTTCTTCACTTCTCTCCACGCTCTCACCTCTTTTTTTTGCAATTCTATTGGGAGGGGGCACGTAGCTACGCCTCTGTACGCCCCTTATTTTCTGCACTCTCCTATAACGCGTGTTACCATTTTCTGAAAAGAAATACAGTCTTGTATATAGTATTTGCCAGGGCGGCGATCCCGGGGGACGGGGGACACGCCACCCCCCCCCCCCCCTACCCTCGATTTTTGTTTAGGGAGGGAAAGATTCCTCCCAGAAAATATGAAAAAGTGCCCTCAAAAATGTATAGCAAATACTGACCAAAGACGGCAACACACTGTTAGGCAATTTACACTCCACTTGCTTCGCTTGCTTTGCTCTACCTGATCGTAAATACTTTAACCCCCCGCCCCCACTTTGAAAAACGTTCCGCGGGGCCTGCATGTATCATGTAAGAGTGGGGGTAATGCTGATTTTTTTTCTTCCCCCCCCCCCCCAACGTTTTTGCTCATTACGCCATTGCTTTCTCGTCTCTCTTATTTCGTCCCCCCCCCCCCCCCCCGTTCATGGAAAGAAATTGCCGCCCCTGGTATTTGCACATAAATGTCAGTGTTATTTTGCTAGAGGCACATGTCATAGAGAAGGCACGTTTGTGACCCTAAATTTTGGGTCAAATATAGTGGTTTCCATTGAGAAAGGCTTAGGGCTGTGCGAATCTACTATTATGAAAAGGGTTAGCAGCGCGTTGTGTGCTCATTCTGTATACGGAGCTTACATCGTCCTTTGTATGCCGCTTGTCAGCGATCTATTGTTATTCACTACGCTATACAATGGACGAGTCTGCTCTGCTTCGTCGTTGCTATGGACCGTAACTACGATCAACAGGATCAATATAAACCCCTCCTTTCGGACCCCATACGGAGCATGAAATACTATACACAACCGGTGCTTGAGGGATATCATGCCTCTCAGAACCTGTATGTTTACAGTCGAATCCACACGGAAAGAATTTTATACTTTTCCTCAAAACTGGAATTAAAGACTCTTTTCAGCAAAGGTAAGATGTCAATTTTTCACTGCAATTACATATGACATTATGTTCTGTATACTATGCTAGATGTATTTGTAGTTCCTTCATCGCCATCTAGGACCCCCATTTGTCTGCTTTAGTACGTAGGGCTTCAAACAAAGTCTACTTTTATGTGAACAAGGTACTTTCGATAATTGTTTGTATCAACCATTTTGTGGTAGTACAGCAATCATTCAATTCAATTAAATATACGAATTCTTAATTTTCATTTTACAATCTTATTTTTTGTTTTGCGTGTGTGAGTGTGAGTGTGTGTGTGTTGTTCATTTGGGTTTTGTCTCCTCTGACACGTAATGTTTAGATCTAGACTTTCAGGTCAGTAGTGACCCAGAAGCGGTCCTATCTCCAAACGCTCTCACTGTTATAATAGTCATACCAAGACCAGCCAAGTTAGATCTGTCACTATCTTCATATCACACCTTATTAAGCCCATCCTTGACTCTATAGGGCAAAGTTGAGAATTAGTATAAAGCACAATAATAGCCATAATTATGATGATAATAATAGAAATAATAGTAGTGATGAGAACGATAACAATAATGATAATAATGATGGCGATATATATATTGATAATAATAATGATAATAATGATGATAAAGATGATGATAATAATAATGACGATAAATCTACTACGTACTCATATACCCAAAGACTCTCGATCAAGATTCGAAAATAAATATTTTAAATATAACAGTTCGACCGATAATCTACTGGCAATTAATCTTGAATTTTTGATGAACAGATACGGTTTCAGCTGTGTTTGAAACCCTCATAATCACGGAAACTGTATGTTTGTGTATCCAACCAATTATATTCAAATGAAAACACCTGTTCGATTAAGTTCTGAGAATTTTTTATTGATTCTGTAGGGTACAAATTGATTGAAACCTCGTTCATTACGTATACCTTAAAATTGATAATATCACCATTTACTTCCTCATATTTATTACGGGCTGAGTTTTCATCTCTCATTAAAAATTTAAAAATTTAAAAATGAGGTAAACAAGTCTAGTATGTAATGCAGGCAAGGTGGGAAAGGATAGTATACTCACTATTCTGATTTCATTCTGGGAAATCAAATCTATCAAGTGTTATTACATTTTAATGACTTTTAAGAATGTTTCTACTTTTTCTTGTTGCATTGTGACATTATAAAATGCCATTCGCAACGGTTATTATTTCATTCTAATTAATGTCCTAAATTTCTATTGTACTAAATTAGTACAATAGATCTCTTTATTCGAAAAAGAGATATGTGTCTTATCTTCTTGTACTGGCAGGATTTTACACTTGTCCTTGAATGCTGTGATATTCTTAATTGAATCGGATATCTTTCCCAGAGCCGAGCCTGGATTCAAATATTTACTTTTCATGCTGTCTTGAGTGTATATAGTATGTACACGATAGAAGCTTGACAACATAAACATGATCGTAACAATTAGCATTGAGATGTCAATCTTCTCTCTTCTATACACACATCCGGGGTTTTAATGATAAGATAAAACACTATTTTTCTTTTCTTCAATTAAAGTAAGCAGCAGAATGCTAATCGTTGTGCAACTAAGGAATAGAAACAAAATACATGTTTGATTGTAATGATCAAGAACGATCGAAGTAAATTTTACAACCCTTGCAGTTCAGTCTTATGATGTTTAATTGTTGAAATAGGATCTTGTCTTCATGGCAACATTTCCCCTCATTGGTTAATCTTCAATTTTATATTTCTATTTTCCACAGTTAGAAACTGCTGAACTTAGGGAGGAGCTGTTCCAGTATCTCCAGGTGTCATTTTAGATTGACAGCGTATGAAGACGTCATGACAATGGTGCATTCAAGGAGTGCTATTATTGGGACCAAGACCAATCGTCTTGGTCCTAATACAGACCGAGCAACGACAGGTGGTGGACATAACCGAGCAACGACAGGTGATGGACATAACCGAGCAACCTCAGTCTTAAATCAGGGTAATGTTAGTCTCATTGACAAGTCCAAGTTCCAATCTGGACAAGATCTGTTGGTAACAAGGAGTGATTCATATTTGATTCGTCCTCGTGAGAGACCAGAAGATATCTGGAAACGACCACCACCTGATTTTACTCTTCAAAGATACATGCCTAAACCTCCCAAACGTAACACACGTGAATCAATGCAACCATGGCGATGGGGAACATTTCCAGGTGAAAAGAAAGTCGCCCGGACCATAGCGGAAAAACCCACTGTGACACTTCCAAAGATTCTACAACCACCACGTCCAAAGAGTAGGAAAATCCTCACTAGGTTTAAGATACCTGACTCAGATGAGGCTAGAAAAGAAGCTGTTAAACAACTCGTACACCATAAAGAGAAGTTTGAGAATCCTCAGCCGCATGACTTTAGACAGGTGAGCATCAGATATCTTAAAGTATGTTTTTATGGTACAAGTTTCTTTCTTTGTAAGTGCTGGTGACAAAGAGGGTAACATTATATTTGATATTTAAGAATGAAATGAATGATGGCATATGTTTTGACTGGAATTTTATATTACTGATGACAAAGTTAACCCTGTAGACTTTTGTTTATGTACAATGATTTTGGTTTTATCATACCTCGTTGCAAACCAAACGTATGACACACATCAGCCCATAATACGAATTATATTTATATATCTATTATTTTCTATATTTATTTTATTTCATTTTATTTATTGAAACATATACAGGATAAGAATATGAGTTGTATAACTGTTTTACCCTCGAAGTCATGGTTTTCAACATCAAACGTTGCATGAATTAGAGATAACAAATATTATATGACAATTTTACAATCTGCATTGATATTAAAATACAAGGAAAAGTGGAAGGCATAAATAAGATACTCAGTATATCATGTATCATAGTTGCGTAGCCCACATAAGATTGTGGTATCTTATTTAACTCAATCCTACCATAATTAACGAAATGAGTCATCTTGATTTGTTCGTGTTTTTTCAGTATCCACCACTGGGTCCACTTGGTTTGCCAGAGTTTCTAACATCCGAAGAAAGGGATCCTTACAACATCAAGTTTAAAACAGAGAACGTCGATATAGGTAAGTCAATACTTTCTTCAATTGATCCTTCATGATAGTAAAGCTGAAATACTTAGGAGCTTCAAATTCCTGCTCTCATTTATGCTTTCATATCATATATATATTTCTATCAATCAATTTGATAACTATATCTATTCTACAAACACCAGTTGTAATCATTTTTCTATCTGATTATATTTTTACAGTGTACGGTCTTCCTCCTCAACTTTCTGATCGGTTTAATGGTGATCAGATGGGTCGAGACGTTTTAAAAACAACCTCCAAAGTATGAACAACATTTACTTCATCCAACGGGCAAGTGGCCATCACCCTCCGGAGAGTTCTCGGTAAGCCTCTATTGCTTCGCTTTGATTTTCTTATACAAATAAGGCTTGGTAGCTATTATTGTTTGAACTGTTGACATAATTATGTTTACTTGATCCTACTGTAATTGTTAAATACCAAACACATTGATAGAATTAGTTTAGATTAGATAGAAAAAACCTTAAGAGAATAGGACGTGACTTGATCTTTATCAGTGTTTTAATAAATATCATAAAGAGAATAAAATGCCAAATTGCTATACTAACCGTATCAGCAAAAATAACCCCTGGACAATAACCACCGGCAAATTACCCACCGGACAAATACGCCCCCCCCCCCAACGACACTAACCCCTCGGAAAATTACCCCCAAGGACAACCACCCCCCCCCCCCCCCTTCTCCATCCCCCAAGGAGAATTACCCCCCCCCCCCCCGAAAATTACTCTCGTGGACAACAACCCCCGTGGTCAGTCCCCCCCCCCCCCCCTCACCCCTGTTTATTAAGGTGAAGTCTACCCTGATAATAAGTTTGTTTGAATAAAAGGAAAAAATTCGGGGGGAATTGTCCTAAGGGGTAACTTTCCCGCTCGTAATTAGCCGGGGTGATTGTACAGAAGTAATTGTCCTAGAACCTGAATATCGTTTGAGCATTAATTATGATGGATATGATACCAATAATTTTAAGCTATGAATCTTAGCAGTACTTTATCAACTGAAAATCTTCATCATGATTTTCCTTTATAATAGAACTTCAAACTACACATTCACTTCATTCATGCCTCAACTTATATCATTCATACACTGGATCTTCTTCACCACTTTCTACTTTTCTACTTCTCGTTCACTACTTCTTCTTTTTCTTCTTTCTCT
>JAVYIG010008712.1:0-86218 GCA_035222895.1 Strongylocentrotus droebachiensis | reverse complement strand
ATACATCTTTCTAAGACCTTTAAAACAAAATTTATAACAAATTTAACAAACAGACATACATATCGACCAACAAAATATAATAGATGTGACCGAAACACCTCGACATAATCCCAAACCCTTTGGAAAATTTCACGTAGGCCTAAGGGGATATCATTTGGGAATGCTGCAATGTGCTTTACATTGGCTTTTGTCAAATGTTATTTTTATACAATTTGTTCTCCATTTCCGCAAACTATTTTCTTGTACAAACTAATGTATGTCATCAAGATTAATATATTGATACGAAATTGAAACTATACACTAAAAGGGTGATCGACATCGAGAACCGCGGATAGCTGGACTCCAACCATCATTTGGTGATGCATTTATATCAAATTAGATAAAATGGGATTAAAAAACAACAACACGATCCTAATCTACATTGGGTCTTGAATTGTAGACATCTCTTATTATAGAAAGCTCGGAACGATATACGCAATCTACGTAACATATAATACAAATGGACTAATTTTCCAATGCCTACCTTTCTTCTCAGTATTACTTCTCCTTGTGTATTTTCTTTCCTACAATCGTGCCATTATTATATGCAAGGAACGTATCCTTACAATGATGTTCGTTTTAATAGTAACTTTTCTGTATGCTCAATGGGCGTGATCGAAACAAGCCTTGCTTTTCGGGTTTTCGCCTACTTTTATTTTCTGACTGATACTGTCTATTGCACCGATCTTTACGTAGACCACTGTGAGATTGTCCCGATTATTAAAAAGGAAACAAAAGTAACTTCAACTAAATTCATTATTTTTTTCCGATTTGCATGTTTTCTAGAATTGTAGCAATACATGAATAGCCACACAAGGTGAAGGCCTTATAAGTAAATAATGTTATTAAAGCAAAGGACATGAACAACGTCGAATGAATGGCAACAGACATCCATAACTCGAATTGTCATGCAGTTTTTGTTTATGTTGCATATACAGTTTTGGTACATAGGACAATAAACAATTACATTTCGGACATCAGGAAAAAAATATCAACACAAATGTAGCAGATAGTGAACATCGTGTTACTACATGTAACTGATGTAATCATATAGGCTTCAAAGTTTTACCTTCCTTTTCTAACAGTGCATACAAAATCCAGGCGCTATGCTAGTCCAAGCCTCGTCGCTTGTTTTTAGCAGTGCGTCTATCCCTCTGTAATTCGATCTCCAAAAGTAGATCGGAAATCGGGGCGTGTCTGTCAATTGCTACTCTCTTGCAATGCATGCACCACTTTTACTTCTATTTTTGTGGTATCAGGGGTAACCTGAGACGGAGAAAAAACTCCGACTCACCGAACATGATTATATTTTGATGAGTAAGAGCGTCTGCGATATTAATAACGCGTGCTTATTTTCGTCAATTTTTTGTGCAATTATTTTGTATCTTTTATGTCTTTTTCCAAAATTGATTTGGAATAGTTTCGCAATTATCACACATGCACACTAATGCTTGTGGATGGTTTTTCGATCATATCAAATTTCGAGGGGATCAAATTATTTGCGTCATTGTATCTCGCCAATCCATGTAACAAAATATGCTTTAAAAGTAAAGGCTACTATTACTAAGAATTGGCGTAAGAACATAAAACTAAAAACTTTTTAAAAATAAAATAAATGTTATTCTGAAATTTCTTCCATTTTTTCTTCTTCTCCAAACATGACGAGTTATTATTAAATAATCTGACCTTAACGACTTTAAGGGAAAACGAATTTTCATACCTTCGCTTATTAAGAGCATACCATAACCATCGAATCTCATTGTATGATAGATAATCCGTCGCTGTTTTCACGAAGTGACGGTAGTGAAAAAAAAATGCATTCACTTTGCGTTACAATTTTCCTTACTACCGTCACTTCGTGAAAATATTATCATCATAATAATTATCATAATAGTTTATCTCTTTACAAACTTTGTCGTCATATTCATTTAATGTAAGGCCATATTAATGAATAAAATTTAAAAAAAACAACAACAACCGATCAAACAAACAAAAAATAAAACAAGACTGGGGCTAAACGTTTATGGGCTCCCGAACACACGTTAGTGCCATAGCGGATTTTGGCGTGCTCCACCCAACCCCCAATAAGCAGTTATTGGAGCATCCGAGGTCTCCACTAATACTTTCCACTTTTAATACTGTTTTCACACTGACATGGCCGCGTCAATTTGACAACCTGTTAGCTGCTGCTAGAGAAAGCACAGTGGGGGGCTTATTCCGCCGCACTCCTGTGAATCTTCGTATAGGTGGATGAAAGCTTATGAAACACTAAAAATTAATTATCAATATCTTTTACGAAATACGTGTAATTTTCTTTAAAGTAGGGGCAATTATAACAGAGTACAATTGCAATACTGAGAAAAAGTGGTATAAAGACATGCGTGTAACTTTAGGCTATCCAGTTGCAAAACTGAAGCGGAAATAAAACGAACATTGAAACATTGTAATTAAAAATAGACACGCGTACATGCATTTCTCTCGAGGCTATACATTCTCAAAAACTAGCCCGTGAAGCCACAAACATTCATTATGTACGTATTATGAGGGCGCGGTTCAGCCTTGATAGTTAAAGTTCTACTTTATGTTCGCTGCTCCCCAACTGGGATATACATATACACTTTCTGCTTTTGACATGCTTAATACGCCTCTACATACGCCTCTACAAATTCATAATATTACAAAAGACTTTTGTTTTTTGTCTGGGGTATAAACAATACATACCACTGGCTAATGTTTACCCCCAAAGCAACTTGAAATGAGATCTATTACCAAGGGACGACTGCAGAAATGTTGCCCTATATTAATGTTCTAATGTAACCTACCTTTTATTTGCATCCACTTAGGCGCCGCAAAATTAAGCAGTCTTCCGTGGATTAAAACCTTAATTGTAATATTCTCAAAGGACTTGCCAGAAAACCCAATTGGAACTGCTAAAACAATCATTCTGCTAGGCCATGATTGATTTCTACAGTTGCATCGATAAAAACAATGAAACAAGTAATCGCGCGTGAGCTACCAACTTGACCTTGACACAGTAAATGTTTGCACGTGGAGGCATTATTCAATATTTCAATCGAAAGATGTCCTTGAGCGCGAGCGGCCATGGAGACTTTAGTTATAATTTGTAACATTAATAACAGGGGAATTAAACTTTTCCCCTACCTTTAATGAAATATTTACAATCCGTGACCTTTAAAAGGAGGCAGATTATTCTGAATGTAATATGATTTGCTTTCTTTGAAAAAGAGTAAAGGACTCGACCTTCGATACTAAATTGCCTGAAAAAAACTCTACAATATTATTGTTGAACAAAATCATTACCTTTCAAAACAAAGAAATTACAAATGCAAAGGTAATATATATGATACACACATGAAATCCAAATTGAATAAAGACACAGCATGATGTCCATTGAATCAAGAGAACTGACTTTTTCTCCTGTAGATTATGCGTCATCGACAAATAAAAGGTAGATGTTTATACATCCACCAGTTCACAATACACTAATTATGTTTAATTGTTTCCTAAAAGCAAATACGTTACAGTTTTGAAAGCGTGCGAATCTTATTGACAGTTCAACAACAAAGCTCTCGCATTGTCGTTAATGTTTCCTTGAAATACGGATAAAAGCAGGATATCATCCCGCGTTACAAAATAATACAGACGTATTCGCCTTGAAAAAAAGTTTAATCAACCCTTTCATCTGAACAGCGTTCCTGTCAATCAATGCTTGAGTATTCCATCCGTGGATGTTTTAAAATCAACTAATGGCAAACTATATGTTACATTATATTTGCGGATTTCTCATAGCATTTGATCACGTCTACTATCGATGGAGGTCATTTTTTGTTTTAAATTATTGTATAGTTTCGACTTGGCAGACAGTTATGAGGTTAGAATTTTATTCAAAAGAAGCAGGGGCGTAGCATCGGTTCAGGCATTGCGGGGGTCATCATGCTAGGAGGGGGGAAGGGGGGGGGGTGAAGTTAATTTTCGCGAACAACGACAAGAGGGATCCTATGTTCTTCATATCTCTTTTCCTGTCTCTTGTCTCCCTAGCTTATCATGCTAACTCTCTTCCTTTCCCAATTTCTTTAGGAGGGATAGTATGGGGGGGGGGGGTTGATATGCCACTACATGTAGATTCATACCTTGCTCCATCGCAATCAAGGATAAGGGCGAGGGGGGGGGGCAAGGTTTTCGTGTTGACACGGTATACTACTGCATAACTGTTTGACAACCACTATGATATCGTGCACATAGCGGGTTCCATTAGTTTGAACAGGTGATTGACATTTCTGTCGCGATCGAGCAACGAACACGTAAGAGCTCCTCTCTCTCTCTCACACTTAACCAGACAATCAAAGTACATGTATAGATCTTTTCAAGAAATTACATTATTACATTTGGGGCTCTTCGAGACTATGTGTGTGTGTGTGGGGGGGGGGGGTCAATGTTCTATGTCTAGTGATAATGTTGACATCGCTACGTTCATGTTCCTTCACTTATAACAAGTGGGATTCTTTTATCCTGTCAGAAACTGAAGTACTCCAATTGAGGCTAAGTGTATTTTGTATTTGATGAATGCCTGAAAATACACGTATCTGGAGTGTTACTACAAAAGTGTTTTAGAATTATCACCTTCATCTTACACGTTAGTTGTCCAAAATCATTTTAATTCATTTCCATTTATTGTATGTGTTGTGTTTGACCAGATGAGAATGCCAAATACTATACAGTAGGAGGCCCTTTGGGTGTGCATAACTTTTTACTGTTCATCAAGTAAAATCAAAACATTCCTTTTTAAATTTCCCCACTTCAAAGACATTTTATTTTTGGCGTTATTTCTCGAATACGAGGCTGATGTAAAGTCACACCTATACGCTGCGATGGGTTCTAAAAACTGGGTTTTTCATTGTCACGGTCACACTTAGAGTCAACCTTCTATCCAACGACAGTGCTAAGTGCTGAGACCACATGTAAAGATTCTGTCATTTCTTAATAAGTACATGACAATTTCATGTTGGGCACACACGAGGGTATCAAATATTGTTGTAATACTAATAGTATCTCAAGGTGTTATTAAGACAGCGAGTTAAATAAGATAATTAAACGACCACCTGAAGCTCTTTTTCCCCTTGTTTGGTGATTAAAGCTTGCCTGCTTGATTGGTACCTTGTCTGTTCCAGACATTGGCGATTAAGGCTTTCCATCTCCTTCTATTTCTGGTTCTTTGTAATGTGATGTTGCTTCTCTTACCAGTCAACTAAAAGAACTTATCCATGTCTTATAATGCGCTGCCCCCTCAATTGTTCCTGTCAGTATCATGTTTTCTGTGACTTCTCTTTTCATAATATGCCCAACTGACTGAAGTTGTCTTTTCCTTATGATGTTAAGGAGGGATCTATCGACATATACCTCATTTAGTACTTATTGAATGTGCCATAAAGTCCCGCTTTCTGCATGGACATCTTTGGTTTATTAAAGAATTTGCCATAGATTTATATAACATTGATTGCATTTTCGACCTGTGCCCTCTCTCTCTCTTGCTCTCTCTCTATCTATCTCTCTCTCTCTATTGCTTTCTCCCTTGCTCTTTCTCTCTCTATCTATCTCTCTCTCGTCCTCTCTTTCTCCCTCTTTCTCCCTCTCTCTCTCCCTCTCAATCTCCCTTTCCCCTTTCTCTCTCTCTCTCTCTCTCTTCCTCTCTCTATCTCTCTCTCTCTCTTCCTCTCTCTCCCCTCTCTCTCTCTCCCTCTTAATTCCATTGAGCACGTCTTAATGGAACGGAAATAACACAGGCGTCAAGAGAGCCCCAAGTCAATTTTGTTGGGGTACCTGAATACCTCAGTCACACGAACGAGACCAACACCGAACCGATCACATACCGAACAAAAATGGTACCAAACCTAATCGCCAAGAATTGCACCGTTTGGGGTCGGTGTTGAGTCGGTCTACCGGTGTGACTGAACTGTTACCCAGATGAGACACTGGTATAGAAAGCCTAAAGATATTTGTCACCGTCACCTAAGCTTTAATCTACCTGAATGAGAGCGTGTGTCTAGACTCCCTTACTCACCGAGGTATATGGTTATGCACTATTTCGTAGACTGTGGGGGCATACCTATACATCGCCATCTTTAACGGGGAAGTCCACCCTGATATTGAGTTGGTTTTAATGGAAGCAGACAAATGAGAGGAACAGGTCAGCAAAAGTTTGAGAAAAATCTGACAAAACTTGACTAATTTTTGAAGCTGCGATCAATCAAACACGTGTTGGCACCTCCGTGACGTATCTTGTGAAGTCCCTTCCCATTTGCTATGTGCTATAAAGCATTTATAACTTTAAATTTACCCTTTTAAAAATTCAATCGTTCATAAAACCCCCTGTACGGAACAAGTCTACTCCGTCATCAATAAATAAGAAAATGAAAGTTTGTGAAATGTTCTGTACGGAGAAAATTGGAGAGGACCTCACCAGGTACGCCACATTGTTGCCAATTCGCGTTTCACTGATGACAACTTCAAACAAAATTATAACTTTGTTTTAAAAAAAAGAAATCGGATTTTGCTTAAACCTTCACGGTCCCTTTCCTCTCATTTAGTCTGCTTCTGTCAAAAACTAACTTAATGGTGGACTTCTCCTTTAAAAGAATATACGGTTTTAATAAATTATTTGAAATGCCTCCAAAGCCTACGGCGAGAAAGGATAGGCCTCTTGCCACCTCTTTACTAGTATAGATCGAGACAATTTGCCTAGAAAGAATTCTACACACTATGCAACAACAGTACTGTCTTTTTACAGTCGATCCCTCAAAATTTATCCCCAAAGTAGTCTCTCAGTCTATTTTATGTTTTACGTGCATCTTTTTATTTTCATGTACAATGTTTATGGTTATGCTGCATCTCAAAACCCATTTCATTTCTGTGCAAAACCCTCTCCTAAAGTTTGTTAACTCATGCTCTGTAGGTCAGTAATTTTATATTACCTCTTTCGTTATTCCGTTTGAAATAGGCAAGTAAAGTAACAGAGCGTGCTTAATTTTGTGTCCGAATGTGCTAGATATGGAAATAGGCTATATAATAAAAGTATGTGGCAAGCATTCGAACCTAACTATCAGTGTATCATAATAAGGGACTACATTTTTCCCCGGTCAACGCATCACCCCTAAAAAGCACTTTCCCATCGATCGCTCTTCGTAACCCGGTATGAATTTCCATCAATACCCGTGTCGAATAATGGAACAAAATGTCAAATCGCCAATTGCTTGACAGATTTCCATTCGGTAGGGTGTATAATGCCTGTTTGAGCCCCGATGTAGTTCTAAATTAGTTTTGTCTGAAAGCTTTAGATCCCTGTCCAGTAAGCCGGGGACGTCTGGAAAAGAATCGGTAGATTAACGGGGTTACAGAAATAGATAGCGCAGCGACTAATGAGTACATGTGTTATATGAACGCATCTACGAATTATAATTGTATAGATTCGAATAAGCGAGGGGAGTGTGTGAGTATGTGAGTGTGTGTATATGTATGTGTGTTTGAGAGAGAGAGAGAGAGAGAGGGAGGGAGAAAGAGAGAGAGAGAGAGAGAGAGAGAGAGAGGGAGAAATAATCCTTGTGGTTCATTGAACTTACAGGCGGTCCAAACACAGGCTTTGTAGTTAAAACAGACTTCCATTCCCTATCCTGATACATGTACATTGTACATACTAAATAATCATGAATTCAATTCAATTTCTTATTTCGATGTCATCCTTAATGCATATGCCATCTTAGTTGGTAGCATACGATCATGACAATAAATTCCATGATGGTATGATAGCGGTTGAGCGAAGCGAGCGAGCAACATGTTGTGAGAATCTTGTTCATACTGACTGGTCTTTGATGATGCATTGTCAAATTTCTCAAGGAGGGGAGATAAAAAAAAAATACCAATGTGCTTATAGGCTCTACAGCTTTTCAAATTTTCTTCTTTTTTCGTTCTTCATTTCGACAGGTCCAGCCATTGACATAGGTATAGACATCGAGATAGTATCAATAGACAGCATTTCAGAAGTTAATATGGTAAGTAAAATGCATTTTGTTTTACATCTTTCATAATGTTGTTTACCAGGTTGATTCAAAATACGCACAATATTTAAGTTGTGTTTCTCCGTGGAAGCATTTGTCGACCACTTTAATAGGAGAGCAGGGAAGAGAGGAGAGAGACAGAGAGACAGAGAGGGAGAGAGAGGGGGGGGGGGGGGTGGGAGCAGGAAAAGAGTTACAGGAAGGTAGTGAGAGATAGAAAATATGAAAAGAAATTATTCATGTTTCGACATAATCAATTCAAGATACATTTGACATAATCACAGCAATAATTTGTCGTTATTCATTTGTACTTTTAAGACGGGTATTAATATTTATCTTTTTTCTCTTTAAACATTTCACATTTGGCACTCGTGATCTTAACTGTCTTTTAATTCCCATTATTTCCTCTCTTCTTCCTCCTTGTTCTTCGCATTCTACTTCTTTTTATTCCTTTGAAATGTAATGGGTTACCTCCTAAAAAGGAAGCAAGAAGAATAGTTTTTTTTTGGAAATTTGCGAGTTTTGTGGTGTTTTTCTTAGAAAAGCTTTTCAAGCCATTGTCGGACAAGGTCCTTTGCATGATTATAGCATCTTGTAACACGATGTAGATATTTTCCCGGGATTCCTGCTACGGATACTTTCGGAGAATTACACCCGTGTTCAATTTGTGCGATAAATTTGTACTTCATGCCACTAAATTCCATTTTTTCCACGTTCATGTTGACATGACAAACAATGTACTTCATTGATCATTTCCAAGCCTAGGCTCTTGCAGTTTAAGTTTGCACGAAGTACAGAAAAGCACACACCACTGCTGACGATATGGATTGGGTAGCAAAAACTAATTAAATGCTCTCAACGCCGGAATATAAAACTGATACGCCCTTTTGTCTACCAAGTGTAACGGTCGATGAGCATGCATGAGATCGGATGAACGAATAAATGAATGAACGCACGTGTTATTTCTCGTTAACAGGCTTTGAAAAGCAAGTGGGTTGAGTTTATTGGTTGGATAAAATGTACCTAAGTGCGCTGAACATGGTAAGGATGATACATGAAAATGTTTAAGATGCAGTTCCAATTCTTTAATAATGTATTTATATTGTTGTGGTTGTTGCTCTGGTACCCTTTTCAGAATCACTTGTAAGTGGGGCGGGAAATTCTCCATTAACATGTTTGAGCTGTTTCTTTGCTACACGAATGATCATTAATAAACATCAATGTTTAACACTTTTTACCGACGTTGTGGTGCTATTCATAAATAATAAATGTGGTATATTAAAGTCATCAAAGATAGGCAATACTCATGACAGCAAATTCACAATGGCGGAAACATTTAAGTTCATTTGATTGTGGTTCTTGCGATGTTACGAGGCACTGTGACAGCTATACGATGCATTATGCATAGGGTATCTATAACACACCTGCATTCTATCAAGTCCATTGTGCAAACGTCTGGTATTTCATCTCGTAGACTTTATGAATAATGCGCATACAAGCTATTTACTGCGGTCTTCCTTTTTCACCCCCACTTTGGTCCCCTTTAGAAAAACCGGTGACTTTCACGAGCAGGTAACAATTCATCAACATGATAGACTGCTATATATACATTGTACATATCCCCCAGAGTCATGTTTTACCCATGCTTTAAGCAAGAATAATTCTCCCCATTAAAGTCCTAATCCATTACATGAAAATGCAGATGAACGCCCAAAGCCGTTTAGTCATTCTAAAATGTGTCTCATTTTTATTAAAGTGACAAATGGTCGTAAGTCTACTGTAAGTTAAACGCGGCGTATTTGTAATGACAGACGATGTTAATTCTACAGGTAAAATTAATGCAGGTCGTTTGGAAGTTTACAAATGGTCGTCAGTTTAATGCTTATGGTTGATTCGTTTGTGACAAAATAGAGGGTAAGGATTAATCTTTCGGGGTAAAAGAAGCTTTAACAATTTGTCTCCTTTAAAATAACACAAGGTGCTTTGGAAGGCTATTATCATTACTATTCATTTTTATTTATAGAACAAAGTCCTCTTCTTCCTGTAACGAATCAGGAATAGAATATTCTTGCCATGAGAGCCTGTCATCAATTATCCACCTACTAAAAGATACCAAATTGTAACAGATAGATTACGATTTTTTGGGGTTAAAAAACATTATTATATATATATATATATATATATATATATATATATATATATATATATATATAATTATATTTGTCGTTGTTTTTGAAATTTTAAATATCAAAATGTCATAATCTTTACGAGAGGAAAAACGCCTTTCAGAAAAATCGTTTACAACTTCGTGCTCCCCGATATTTTAAAGTTGTGTAGGTTGAGAGAGAGAGAGAGAGAGAGAGAGAGAGAGAGAGAGAGAGAGAGAAAGAGAGAGAAAAAAAAATCCAGAGCCAAGAATAAAGAGAGTGAGTGAAAGACAGAGAGAGAGAGATGGATAGAGAGATAAAGAGAGAGAAAGGGGAAGAGAGAGAGAGAGAGAGACAGACAGTTGGGGAGAGGGGCTAGCACAAGAGAGAGACAGAGAGAGGACACAAATAGATAGAAGGGGTAAATTCCCAGGAACCAACTCACAGCTGGGCAAACTGGAATGGATGGGTTTAAAAGTCATCAATTTACAAGCCATCTAAAATTGAAGCCTTTGTGCGACTCAGAAAATACGAAATCCATGGTTTAACAAGTAATATATCTTTTTCTAAAAAACGGCAACTTATTTCTATCAGCTGGAGATCGATATATCAAAGAGAGAAAAATAAAAGAGAGTTGAAGACAATTTTGGAAAGAGACAGCAGGGTTGACACCCTCCCTACCAAATATTGCTGATATAGAGGACTAATTTGTGTCTTGATTTTTACTGAAATTTTCAGTGAATTAAAGCCTATCTGCACTAATTTGGCCAGGAGGGATTAGACCTCCCTGCATGGTTATTGACAGGTGGTCATCTCATCCAATCAGCTCTCAATTAAAGGTATTACAAAGTTTTGGTATGGGGTCATGAATTTGGTTCAAATTAACATATTAGAAGCATTTGCGTTCCTACAATATACATTGATCGTTGTCGCGGTTGAAATCGAGTCTAAAGTTATGAAATTATAAATAATAAACTCTTTTTGTTGCATAGCTCCCTCTCAAGGTCAAGATATTAATTTAGCTATGAAACAATGTTTCTTGACTGAAATCGACCGATTAGCTATTCCCGTTAGGAAATTATATATCCCAATTACATATTCTGAGATTTTCATGGTCGCAGCTACGATTGTACGGCCATAGGCGCTATTTGAAATTTATCAAAATTTACCGGGAGCACCGGTAAATTTTTATATCCAATTTTTCTCGAAAACAGAAGTGTTTTAGGGGATAATTTTGTTAGTGCTTATAATACATCCACAGGGGCATCCAAATATATCAAAATTGTAAAGATTCACTATCCACCCAATTTTCAAAATTTCCCAAAACTTTGTATTACCTTTAACATAAGAAAAATGGGACCATGGGGGACCAACGGTCACCGCTGATAGGCATTTTTTGCTTTATAGAGGGCGCAAGTAGTGCAGTGGGGCTTTAAATCAATATTTGATTCATTCAATGTGGAATCACTATTTAAAATATCGATTGAATAAGAAACGCAAGGATACAATACAAGGAACAGGGATTTTTTTTTTTATATCATTTGTATTGTTTGTAGTTGTACTACACATTTTGTGTAAGGTTGTTCAGGGATGAATGAAGCATTTGGCTTACATGGTTGTATAATTTTTCTTTAAAATTGGAAACAAAGGTGCTTGTATTTTTGTCTTCTCTATCTCAAAATTAAAATGATTAATACAGCAGATATTGCATTATTATGACAGATATTTGTTTTAACATGTGATAGTTCTACATCTCAAATAGATAGATATTGCAGAATAATTACATCATCCTAATTCTAAGTAGAACAACTAATCAGAGCGAATATTCATGAAATCGACATATGTGCCAAAGTAAACATTCATTAGAGCTAGCGTATTTGAAGGAGGGATATTAAATGGGGGTGTATTTGCCGCTCTCGACAGGTTTTTTTTTATCGAGAAAGTAAAGACAAAGTAGTTAGCAGGGTCCGGAACCTCTAATTTGTAAGATAATGATGGTATAATTGCTACATTAGACACGCACGAAATATAATCAAAATTATACTGCTTGGTCGCTAACAATGAGGTTTAACATTGATGGGGCGATCTCCCCTCCCCCCCCCCCCCCCAGGCTGAATTACATGCGTTACTTTATTACAATAAGCTCTTGTGTTTAGCCCTACTAAGGCCATAGTCTGGATGCGCCCCAGACTTCTAGTCACTCAGTATGGGAAAGCGATAACTCTTGCAAAGCCAAAACATTAGACAAAGTCGAACATGAAACTAACCAGATTTAGAATACAGAATGAGCTGGGATTGAATTTCCAGGTTGCTGAATCACATGCTAAAGACTTTGAGTAATTGCAAGGAAACATGACGAGAAAAAAGATTTTGCCAGTGTCACATTTAGGTTTTTTCCCCAAGACGAGACGTGTGGATAATGACGCGCAATTAGCCCGTGTAAGTGTGCTAGTATGGTAATGTCGTTTCGCATTTCAGCTTCTCGACCAACTTGACAAATCTAGAAAGATATCAGAGAAGGACCGAATCAGGATGAAGAGCATATCTGGTTCTAATGGCGTAGCGTGGGTATATAGTCATGGGGGGGGGGGGCATCAATCCCCCAGATACCGAATCAGACGTTCATTTTATTCTTGAACAGGATCTATCTGGACTTTTTTCACTTATCTTTATAGTGTTTTTTTTTTTTTGGGGGGGAGGGTATTATAGTCACTCTCCTTTTCTCCCTTCTCTATTCATTTCTTATTCTTTTCCCAACCAACTATTTTTTTTGGTACCATGTACTTCTCATATTTCAACTAGATCCATGTCAACACACGCTCAAGTTGTTATTTGAATAGCAATGCTCCTACTTGACGTATCAACGTGAGCAGTTTGACTTTAGAATCGTTTATCTTCTTTTTAAATCCCCACTGCCTAGCTACTTGCGCCCTCTATATAGCAAACAATGTCTAAGCGGTGACCGTTGGTCCCCATGGTCCCCTTTTTCGTATGTGAATTGAGAGCTGAGTTGATAAGAAAGCCACCTGTCAGTCACCATGCAGGGAGGTCTAATCCCTCCTGGCCAAACTAGAGCAGATAGGATTTAAATAGTCCCTGAAATTCAATGGTATCTTACTGTTTCATATCTATTTCTCATTCAAAGAAAAAATATGATAAACATCGAGCGTTTATGGTAAGACGGTGTATCAAATATTGTGAATTATCAAGTCCCCTGGATAGGAAGTAAAATCACCATTACCTCAAATTTAGCCACGCTGGTTTACTATAGTGCGTACACTAGAAGATTTGTTGTAATATACTAGACGATTGTCTATCGGTCTGAAAGCGAGAATATGGCAGAAATTGCGGCTACCGCATAGCGGGCACCGGGGACAAATTAGCAAGGTAATGAAACGATCGGAATTAATTTATTTGACAAATGCGGTTAATGAATTGTCGTATTATTCAGTCATTTGGGTTGGATCAGGGATAGCTCCCGGAGATCCAGGGAGACATTGACGTGCTCGCTGACAGCTCCACAACCATTCCATTGTCTGCTTACCTGTATTTCTTATTTTCTTTTATAGAAATGTCGTTGCACAATTGTGATGGTGATGAATGCAACACTTCTGATCATTCTCAGAGTGTGGTTGTTTATTTCCATTTAATTAAATCATATCCTCGACATTAATAGAATAATATAAAATCAACATAATACTAATTCAAATATATCTATGTCTGGTGCATTTCTCGTGGCGCACTAGCGATAATATTTGAATAATTTTGACGAGTGAATTCGGTAAAAACCACCATGCGATTCGTTATCTTAAAATATATTATTACATTTGAAATAAAGCTGAGCTCATTAGTGGTGTTCGGCAAGTCAGTTGTGGAAAGCGCGCTACATAACCTACATGTACATGTATTAGGTATACATAAAATGTCTTTCGAAGATGATATATCTATTGTTTATCATATTTTTCTTGTCTTCCTACCCAATACAATGTGTAGTATTTTGTTGAGTTCTTGATCCTTATTGAACATGATGATGCCTGAGATGAAGAAAACAAAATCAAATCAAATCAAAAAGTAAATAAACAGATAGGGTCATCGACAAGTCTGAATGAACATTCAAGGTCAAACCGATTGAGAAGTCATGATCGGAGTAATGCGAGTGTTCCAAGGTCACTTAAAGAAAGGGAGAGAGAAAAGAGTGTATGGGAAGATAGATACGTGATTATAGAGAAAGAGAGAGGGAGAGAGAGAGAGAGGGGGGGGGGGGGTAAATTGATGGAGGCAAGTTATGTCAACCTATATGATATTTATATGAGCAAATATCCCTCTTATTTGAACCAAAATTAATCATTCTGATAAAAAGAAATACAAATGCAAAATAGCGTTAATAGGAATTATAGCAAATATTATGGCATAATATATAAATTTCCTCGAAAAAGCTCGCGTCAAGATAGAAATAAGACTCCAAATGGCGGTCGGTCGGTATATTGCCTGACCTAACACCTCTGATCTATACATGGAGTGCCCGTTTACACTATACAATGATCAGAGGCCTCTAGCTCCGCTATATAGTGGGGGTAATGCTAGACACCTCTAGATGCTTGAGGGCGTGTTGAAGAGGGCTCTCGAGTTCCCGTGGCCATGGTGCTTTCGTCACGGTCACCCAGACTAGACGGGTACTGAACGGTTATCTTACACCACTCCACGGCCTGGAGTGAGAGAGGGAGGGGCGGTTGGAAGGTGCTTGATTTGGGGAGACGGGGTGCGCATATTTTTTTTACACAACTGTTTAGCCACTTCAGTCAAATATACTGTGCAAACGACTAGAGACAGAGTCTAGCATTCCCCTTAGCAGTTTTGTTGGATTGCTGGAGCTATATACATGTGTACATACTCGTTATTTGTTTCGGGTTAATCTATCCTCTCTTCTCTTTCATTATGTATTTATTTGTTTCTCCTTCAATCTATCCTTTTCTCCTTCGTCATCTATGATTCCTTTTCTCCATGTATTTCCCTGTTTTTCCCGAGATCTATGATCCTCTTAGCTCTTCAATTCATGATGTATTTTTATGTTCTTCCTTTGACTTATCCTCTTCTCTTTCCTTATGTATTTCCCTGTTTTTCCTTCTCCATCCTCTCAACTATCTTTGTTTTCCCCTTTCTATCATCTATTCCCTTCCCTGGGTGTACGTGCTTCCACATAATATAGTACGCTGACGACTTAGACTCTTTCACCAGAGCACTTCTTGGAATTTTTTCGCGAAAATGGCTAAACAGTTGTGTAAAAAAAATATGCGCAGACGGGGTAGAGGTGGGAAGAAATGTTATGTATCTTGATAAAGGAAATGTATTGTGGAAGGGATCATGTTTGGGGACCCGGGATATATTCGTAGATTCTAAGGTTAAGAGGTTTGGCTTTCTTGAACGTAACTACTATAGACTAAGGCGTTCTTAGAAAACTATTTCGGTTATAATTTTGACGTGTTCACTTGTGAAGAGATGATTCGAGAAACACTAAATAAAATTAAAGGGCGTGTAATGGACCTGTAGGCCTATTTTTCCTATTATTAATATACCTTTCCTCCTTAGTAACCATATTTCGATAAAAGCAAATAAATATATTATTTAACCCTTAAATTGCAGGGTGGCATTTCCTAAATGTCCTTCATATGCGATTTTTAACAGTCTATTCAATACTCCAGGGCAAATGCAGTTTCTCTTTACTACTTACTACTTCATATTTCAGTTTCTTTTTTTAATAAACATTACCACAATGATGTTGTAAACATCAGGATGAACAGCAGAATTTAGTTTGTAAAATCATACTAAACAAAGCATGTACATTTTTGGTAATTTATGTGAAGAAAGGCAAATTCCCTCTTGGATAAACAACGATTTTTCTGTATAGACCTTTCTGGAAGTCTACCATCACATCGTCCAGTGTTGTATCGTTTTACAAAACAGGAATGAGCAGCATAAGCTTGCCCTCTGTTTCCACTTTGTTTGTTGTATCTGTTTTCCCTATTTGAATATCCCTTGGATTACTGAGATCAAATTGCAGGAGACAGAAGATAAAATAGCCACCGGGAATACAGCCCTTCAAGTAAATAGCTGAACACGAATATATACCATGCAGCACTTGCGATATGGAACTGTAGTTAAATCACCAGTGACAAAACCACATGTATCACATTTTGTTGCATTTGTTGAGCTTTGGGACGCGTCAATGTCAAAGAGATTATCCATAAATGCAATGACGTCATGAAATGTCACCCTCAATCTCTGGTGATATACAAAGCAATCTTTTTCTTGCTATTCTCACTCTTTTGAATATCATGTTTGATATCAATCGAAATATATTTTCTTCAAAAAGGCGAGGTTACATAGCCTATAAGACTTTGGATGCTTCTATGCGATTGCCCTGATGTAATTGACGCCAAAGCCTTTCTGCTATACGAATTGATGTTTTCTTCTCCAAGAATGTTGGCCCAAATACGAAATAGGTATACATGCAAGATCTAGTTGTTCTAAGTATATCGTCGATGAGACAGGCATAAGGATCTGGCATTGATGATAAATGGTTTCCCCCGCATTTGAGAAAATGGGAAAACTGGGAAGTGTTTTCGGGGAGCGAGGTAGAGGTGGAACGAAGTCAACAACATTTACTTAAGTAGAGAAACCTGTTCCAGAACGCCTTCCCTATCCACACAAGTAGAAGGGAGTAGGAGGGGAGGGGGAGGGGGAGGGGAAGGGGAAGGGGAAGGGGAAGGGGAAGGGGAAGGGTGACGGGGGGAAGGTCCATGGAGTTAGAATGAAGGAAAGGAGGGGAAAGGGTTTAGGGTAGACATTAAAACTGCGAAGAGAGATGTATTGTAAAATTACACAGGAAACGATAAACCACTGAAAACAATAGTTTTAGATTAAGAAGGAACTCCGATGAACTACTGTCTTTATTAACCTGAAACAGACTGGGTGAGCCACGTTAACCGTGGCTTAGAAAATTGAATGGTTGCATTCGGGGTCTTTACATCTCCTTAAAAAGATTGTCTAGACAATCACATCCTACCTAAAAGACGTAACAGGCGACATGAATGTTTACATCCATCAAATCGAGGAACCTTAGTAATATGGGACGTTATCCACAAAGGACACAGGCCTAATCTTGTTTATATATCGAAGCGACAACTCGTTTCACAGTCGAACTGGGATGGCCGGAAATAGGACGCGTCATGAAACGTGGTTATGAAGTGTTCATGTATATCACTACATCCAATGCCACATTGAGATTATTGGATAAACAATACATGTTAAACCAAAAATACTAACTCCAATAAACTTGGAATGATAAACACATACGACCTTCATTTTAAGAACGAGATAGGAAGTAGATGTGGAGGATTGAATTGCAGAATTATTTCGAAATGGAATGCCCACCAAGATGAATGCTGACATTCAAGATAACCAGTTGTAGTGAGGGTTTTTCTTATATAAAATGAAAGAAAAACAGCAAGTAGACATTCTTCAAAATCAGGAATAGATAGATAGATAGATAATGGTTTTATTGAGAATAAAAGAACAACAATGCATCGCGGCCTACAAGGCCGAATTGGGCAATGTTTTACAAATGTAAAATACAGTATATAAAAACATTCATATCAAATAACCTCAAATTAATAAACTAAACTTGAATGAGTAGATTGTTAAAAACAATATAAATAACTTTAAAATGCTTATTTCTTGTTATTATTTGATCTCCCTAACTCATTTTATATATAAAGGAGATAAAGAGAAGTGAAGAAGAACATGATGGTGGTGTAGAGTAAAGAAAGCAAAGATAAGAGGATGGTAAGATTAAGAAGAGGATGAAGAGGAAGGAAGAACAACAATCGTAAAAAAATTGATGGGGGGGGGGGGGAGAAGCTTCGAGCCGAGGATCACTCCTAACGACTCGATGATTATTAAACAGAGCCCCGAAAATGGAAGATCTCAGGGGGCAACGAAAAAGACCCTTAAACGTTCACACATGCATCGCGGACCGAGGGCATTGACGAATGGATGGACGAACGAAGACGAGAAAAGACGAAGTCGAAGAATAAGAAAGTAGGACGTGCCCTGCACAGGCTTTCACAGGTAATTGATCATGTCCCAATGGCTTCGGGTTTATGAAAGACATGTCCCAGATATCATGGAGGTGTAAAAGGGCCACGCATCCTTCCCTAATCGTGCTCGAGAACGGGACTCTCTGGATGGAAGCTCGTTTTGGAGTGAAAGATTTGCTATTAAAGCGGGACTGCACTACTTATAGCTACTTCCGCCCTCTATATAGCAAACAATGCCTAAGCGGTACCCTTTGGTCCACCATCACCCCCTTTTTCTTATGTTAATTGAGAGCTGATTTGATGAGATAACCACCTGCCAGTGACAACGCAGGGAGGTCGAATCCCTCCTGGCCAAACTAGTGCCGACAGGCTTTAAAGACAAGTGGTGAAATGGACTATTAAGATCCCTGCTTCATAATTTCTATTGTGTCACCAAATCAAACAAGTTTACACGATCTTACAACATTATATATTATTTTGGTAGATGAGGTTGATATTAGAAATAATGCCGTTTGTTAATGTTCATATTAATTCTAATATTACTATTCATCACATCTCACTTCGAAGTTCACGAACACGTTTCTTTTTCAAGTGGAAAGGCAAGACATTCCTTTGTCCCAACAAAAAGAAGATGGCATGCAGCATTGACACTTGCCGGCTAAAGGCAACCGCAGAAATGCAAGGGTTAGGTGTAAGGTGAGGGAATGTGGAAAGAAAAGGAAATCATAGATTTTCTGACACAGTTTATATTTGACATGTGTTGGGTCCACCAAATAAAGGCAGGTGTATTGATCTTGTTAGGGTTTTGTACAGTGAATGCATGGTGTTCAGGTTAGCATGAAAAAAAGAACAGCTCATGCCTAATTAAAATATTATTATTGAGGGTCTTCATGGCGCTTAAGCAATCATTTATTAAAGCCCCATTGTACTACTTGTAGCTACTTGCTCTCTCTATATATATAAAAAAAAACAATGCCTATTCGGTGACCATTAGTCCCCCATGATCCTCCTTTTCTTATAATGTTAATTGAGAGCTGAATTAATGAGATGGCCACTTGTCTGTGACCACCTTGGGTGGTCTAATCTCTCCTAGTCCAACTAGTACTGACGGCCTTTAAAGGAAACGGAATTAAAGCATGTTTATGCCATTTCTCACTATATCTTGAGATCGTAAGCTTGGTATTTTGATATGACAAAATGAGAAATGCATAACGGAACACATTTCAAATGAGTTAGACAATACTTCAAATTTCTTGTAATGTTATTTGACTTTTAAAAAGTAAAAAAATATCTAGTATCTACAATGTAGTATCTAATGAAAATTAAGAAAACGTGTAAATCCAAAATCAACAGAATAATCAACAATAATTAAATTTCGTTGTGTCCAATTTCGTGAATAGATTTTAATTAATTCATTTGTAATCTGGCAAAGTCAGATCAGATTGGATTAAATCACTCTCTGTCTGAGTTCTGTTCACCAGTATAATGGGTTAAGTTGCATTTAGGACGTACGTATATAACCTGATGTCGACTTCCCAGCTGAGTCTACAAATTCTGCAGCATTTAACTTTGCCAAGGTATTACGTCGTTCGTGATTCTCAGAAACACCCTGGAGATTAAAGTCACGAATTTGAAGATGGAGACTGAAATAAAGTGGTAGATGAAAATAGCGTTGGAGCTGGAGAATTTGATTGGATTTGTTAGTCTTTATTTGTCAGATGAAGTTCGTTTCCAAGTGTGTAGGGCCTGTGTTAAATTGCATCATAGCTAGGTCTACAGTCAGTGTTAAACGACAGCATGCATAAATTGTGTGAGCACACAACAATCATCTGTTAAAAAAGGGCACTAACGTACTAATAAAATTAAAAAACGACTTATTGATTGATGAATCTGTTCTTTCAAAATGTGGAGGATGCTATCAAAAGGACACTTGGATGTATACAATCCCAAATAGCTACGGCAAATCATTGTTTATAATACGGATGATCGATACAGACCCTTGTTTGTTAGACTGGGTATGCGTTGCCAATCAACATGAACAACGGCTTATGTTCTTGTTTCAATCCATCAAACAATTGCCTCTCCGTAAAATTATATCTGAAAAGGAGAAAGTGTTTGGAGATTTCACCACCGAGCGACGTAATCTTGGGTAGATGTGGAAGGACTATTTTGTTTGTTCGGTCATCGGATGGCTTTATGGAATGTCGACAGATACCTGGCTTACAATGTTTGCAGTAATTGATCTCGACATGATTGGATCTTATTGCCTATCCATTAAACCAAGGTCACGGGACTCTCAGTGTACCCTGGCCCACGCACGCCCACGAACGAAACTCAAGAACGCTTGGATGTCGGTATCCGTTGCGCGCGCGGCGTTATTTTGATGGCGTAGGATTGCGCTAGTCATTTGATGACGTGGGTTTGCGCTAGTCACTTTGATGACGTAGGATTGCGCTAGTCATATTGATGGCGTAGGATTGCGCTAATGGCTAGCGCATCCATTATGAATGACATCATACATGTGAATGCACAATTCCCAATGCAACCACTGCTTCAAATTATTGGTGTATATCCCAATTTCCTTTACAGACTTAAAGATTAGCGCAGGTACAGTGTAATAACGCAAAGGAAACGATGCTTCATGTACATTGTCGTTGTGCCGTTGCATGGAGGTAGCAGCTATGGTTCTGTATCCACTTCACGGGGAGAATAAGATAAGTCAAAGTCCCGCACTAAATAGTTGAGTCTCATTCATAATGTTGTCTAAAGAAATCGGGGCATTGGGACCGGGGCTCAACAACAAATTTGAAGAAGATCATAGCCCCACCCTTTCGCCCCCTACCCCTCCTCCCACTTTCTCCTCAACTAGCGTCTGGGCAACAATATTATCCTGGCTTCCACCACTTCCTGATTTCAATTCCAAGTTTGTTGACTCGCGGCCACTCGGAGAACAGGAGCTAGTTGTCCCATCGTTCAGTCAATAGACAAAACGCCATTCAAAATAAATTTTCTGCCTTGCCTGATTGTTTGCTTTCATAAGTCAACGTGTATTGGCTGGCAGAGGAGGATTTGGTATTACTGTATGATACCAGTGGCGTAGCCTAGGTTTGGCCATATTGAGGGCGCTGGCTACATGGGGTGGGGTCACCGGAGATGATAAGTGGGTAAATGCGAGAGAATAAGACAATGGTTAGGCTTGTGGGAAGGGGTGTAATCACCGTCACATAGCATATATCCTCTTTGTTTCTTTCTATCACTTCTTTCATGTCCCCCTCCCCCCCTCATTTTTCTATTGGAGCAAGACAAGTGCTTCCGTCGTAGAAAACCAATTATCGCTACCATTTATCTTGCGCGTACTGCTGACTTCTTATTCATAATCAAACCATCTTGAAAAGGAGGTTTTCGAAAGTTGTGAATATCCTCACGGATTTCAGGATCAATTATTATTTCTACCCCATGTGCTGTATAATACTCAGAGTTCCCTTTGTGTGTGTGTATGTGTGAGTGTGTTTAATTGGGTAATAACGATTCATCATTATTTTGTAGATAATCTTGATGCTATCATCAGATAGAACTGTGTACCTGGAAAACACTTCCGATATTTCCGGTATAACATGTGTACAACCCATACTCGACACTACACCTGAGCTCGGTGAAAACCATACACCTAACGATGCCTTATAGTTATCTCAGATACAATTGTAGATACGTCGTTTCCATATATCAAATTGAATTGATTCTTTTGCAAGCGTTGTGCTCCAGATTTGTAAGTAGGTCGTTGTAGAGTCAAGCGCATGGTAGAGGAATTACTTTTCCGGGAAGGAAAACTCGTTATGTTTCGTCCAGGTCTACAGGAAGACTCCTCGCCAACGCAACATAGCGACAGTATCGTTTGTTCACCTTCAAACTGGGTGATTACTCTCCAATCATGCAGCCATAGCCCCAGGAAATCTGATCATTTTCAACCATTTTCCATAAGCATGGTTGTAAACCGGTATAGACGTGGGATTCAGACCATGTTTTCATGTTCATTCGCTGCTGTCGTTATGAAAGAAAGATAAATATAAAACATCCTCGTGATACATATCTTTTACTTCATTTTTTCTTTGTATCTTGTATATTAGAAATCGAATACACGCTTTACGATTATTCTAATATTTTCGTTCTTGATACAAGATCAAACTAAATGAAAATTGCTTCAAAGAGTGTGTCATTTTTCAATACCTCTGAGTTCTTATTCACATAAGAAACAGTGTCCTTTGTTTGGTACAGTTTCTTCATTACGTTCCTTGAATGGTTAATAATATCAGGAAATCTATAGAAAATGACGGTGATTCCGGTGATGCGGCGGAAAAGTGCGATGTCGTTACCGACATCCTCAATATTCTTAAAATGACGCATCAATCTACAAAGCTATATAGAGATAACAATGTAGGGGTTTGCAGGGTAATAACACAGATTACCTAGCGGGACCGCTTTAAAACTCTAAAAGCGTTCAGATATACCGTCAAAGAAAATGGCGACTCTTCTGGGATTACCGTAATACACACTGAGATTACGCAGCCGCTCTAATTTTACCGAATGTTGTTAATAATAAATATAAAAATGACCAAAGGTAGCTTCAAGGTCTACCTAATTAAGCAATTTTCAAGATCACATTAACACGAAATCCAAATATAAATAACCCAGTGGCTAAACCGACAGAACTATACCGAAGACATTATTATTTAGTCATTACCGTATCGCTATAAAATCTTAATCCAGGGAAAGGGGGTGTTATAAAATGGGGATGGGGAAAAAACAAATACAGATGATGTAATTTGTTAAAATGGCTAAAAAAAAAAAAACAATCCTGGATTTAGCTCATGCTGCAATCATAATTATGAACATTTAGGTCGGTCAGTTATTCCATTAACTTTACAAGCCGATCGCCTGACTGATTATCAAGATATCTATGACTGGAAATCGAAGTTTCATTTTTCATTTTCCTAACAGTTTTTATAAACTACAGTCTATTAGGGAAAATAAGTACGGTAAAACCGGTCACTCAAAGATTTTTACTTTTTTGAGGCACTTCATGATCATTTTGAAGCGCAACTTTTTTAGAGCTTCACTATTACACCAAATCATAGACTCCGATAGCACGTATTGCCATGCATCCCAGATTTAACATTGTTAAGCGATGCCTTTAAACGGCAACCAACGGGGAAAAAATAGAGGGAAGTGGGTTCCGTGAAGAAACTACGTTGGTGCAAGTAAAAGTATTACTAATCAGGCCGCAGGAACCAGGATAACAGATATTGCACTATATCAAGGCTGCCTCGCTTTCTGGGCACATAGAGGAAATCATCTTCCATCATTGCAATGACGAACCTTCGTCATTGCCTTGTTTTCGTTCACATTCTGCCCCATTAATATTCTTATCCTGGTTTTCCTTATCGTCCGGAAATCGCATTCGTTTTGCACATAGTGTTTGTTGTTCCTAGTTAGGTGCTTTCCTCATGTCCATTTCATTTCAAATTTCATAGGCATAGTCTCTAGCATCTCATCAAGGTCACCTACTTTTTCGATTTTCGAAATCACTCATGCATAACCGTCCAGGTGCCATTTTGTCCGTTTCTGGTCCATTTTAAGGCCTTTCTTTCGTCCTTCCTATCTCCACTATCCTTGATCCTACAAACTTCTAACATATTCCTCTAGATAGTCTAAGAGATGTTCTTTAATCTGCGATTTATAACTTGCCCTTCAAAATGCCATCTTCATACTCAAAATTCAAATCTGAAACCGTCTCCGTCAACAGTCTCTCAAATTCTTGAAAAATTGACCCCTAAATAATCTAAAACTGCCATAATTTTCTCATATAATGTCCGTTTTGTATTAAAATCTCACAGTATGTATGGCTTATAATTGCACATAGCCATGCCAAATTTCACGCTCCAATGGCTCTGTAAAACATAAATAGCGCCCTCTAAAGTTCTGGGAATTGGCTTTCTTTCTGTGGCCGTATCTCCATTATGGCTTGGCAGATCCGTACCCTTTTTTGGATTTAGATACTTGAAGATATGCCCTTTCAAGCCATATACAAAATTATATACCCTATCACTGACCAAATTTGAGAAAATTGCCCTCCAAATTCGCCATTTTCAAGAAAATTGAGTAATAACTTCAACTTGCTCTAAACCGGCGATCTTTATACCTACATCAATGAAACTTGGCAGACATATGTATCCATATACGTGACAACTGTTTACAAAGTTTGGTAAAATTCGAATATGTCAGCGCAAAGTTATCGCCAAAAATGATGAATTTACTATGGATTACGTAATAGCGCGTTCAATGCGCGCAATACATTACGCGCAGTTAACAATGGTGTCAAACTGACCGCAATGAAGTGCCCTTTCGAATGATACCAAGTATAATATATGTTCACACAGAAAATTGTGAGTAAATCGCAATTGAACAAAGATCACTACACGAATTCCGCCGAGTTTCCGCCCGAACCTAACACGTTTTGGCTATGACGTCATTTTTTCAGACTGCTTTTCGCCCCTTAAACGTCCTTTTTTTTCCTTGAAAATTTGCAGTGACATGCCGAGTTCCAATACGCAGGGCACCTCTTGGCCGGATTTTTGAAATTGGTCAAGGGGGCCATTTAAGACGCCATTTTGTCCTATAAATCTATTTTACATCACGTGTTTCGATAGGATTATCATAGAAAAAAAGAGAGTAGTTTACAATAACAACCATGAAATTCTCTTTCTAATGATACCAAATACGGCCCATAAAGAGACGTAAAGAGAGAGAGAAAAAACAATTTAACTCCAGTCATAATACAGATCCTGCACGTTTTCCGCCCATTCATTACACGCATTGTCTATGGGGCATATCGGGTTCACGCTTTTGGCCCCCAGAACGAACTTGATTGCAATGTCAAACATGCACCAAATCCCATTGGTTTGTGCACGCAGTGCTTGCGAGCCCTGTCTAGGTTCTTTCCCCTATCCCAATTTCTTTCAAACTTCGTAGGCATAGTACCATCCCATCAAGGTCACTGTTGATGCCTTTCTTTCGCCCTACCTATCTCCAATATCACAGAAGCTACAGACTTCGTGCAAATTGCTCTGGATAGTCCGAGAGAAGCTCTTTCGTTTGACACGTAGAAGCACGGCGTCATTGCACGCACATCGTTCTGACACGATTGCATTTCTAGTTCTTCTCTTTGTTCCCATAACAATGTTGCAATTCTAAACAGATGGACTGCAAGGGCATCGCCCCCATCCCCATTCATAAATCTGCTTCCATATTGTATAGAACTTGTCCTCTCTTCTCCCTTTCTCCCCATCTTTCCACTCAATCTCCTTTTCGCCTCATCTCGTTATTTCTGCAATTCTCTCTCTCTCTCTTTCTCTCTCTATTCTCTGTTTGTCTGTCTGTCTCTCAATTTTCCCCTTTACTTTGTTCTCTCTTCAGGTCTCTTATGCCTGTCATTTCATTTCACTTTCTGCTCATGTATTGCTTTGATTTAAATTGGTAATGATAATATAAACATAACTATTTCATTTACGTTTTGTTAGGAAGAAAGTGTTTTTTTAGTTTTCACTAAGGTCCAATAATTGTATGCTTGGATATAAAAGAAAAGTAACGAATGACGAACAAAGAAATAATGTAAACATGACAGTACATTTAACAAGCACATACATGGTTTTCATGTCCATGCTATATACAGTGCGTCCCAGAAAAAAACGAAACTGAGAATTAACGATGTCTTATCATAATTTAGTCATATTTAAAATTACCAATTGACACATATTTGGAAAGCTTAGATCCTCCTCTTTCATTTGATGCAACTCATATGATGCATAGTTTACGCATGAGTGATTAAAATGAATTTCAAGAGAGGAAACGAAAATGTCATTTAGCGGGCGGTTTTTGAATATCGTAGATAAAAATGAGCAAGGAATAACAAAGTTCTGTTTGTTAAAAGTAGTGCTTGCATTTCCATAATTTTATCAAACGAATTCGTTTTCACTGGGTGCCTGCCATAGCAACATGCAGAATTGACAACAGACTTAACTCCGTTTCGTTGACAACCAGCCATGCATGAAGTTTTTCGTCTATGGCTGATTGTCAACGAAATGGAGTTAAATCTTTTGCCAACTATGTTTGTTGTTACGGCAGGCACCCAGTGAAAACGAATTCGTTGATAAAATTATGGAAATGCAAGCACTAGTTTAAACAAACAGAACTTTGTCATTCCTTGCTCATTTTTCCTGATTGAGGTGTCATATGAAAGGGCAAAAACTAAACTTTCTAGAAATGTGATTTTCTCCTTGAAATTCAGATACCGTCCGCCAAATGGCTTTTTGATCCCTCTCTTCAAATTCATTTTAATCACTCATGCGTGAAATATGTATTACATGAGTTGCGTCAAATGAAAGAGGAGGATCTAAGCTTTCAAAATATGTGTCATTTATCAATTATAAATGTGACAAAGTTATGATAAAACATCGGTAATTCTCGGTTTCGTTTTTTCTAGGACGCACTGTACAAAGAAATGAATGAAGTATCGGTTTACATAGTTAAACAGCATTAAAATCCCAGCTCGTCTTTGTATGTTGATTCTCACTTGCATAGTCTGACAAGATGGTCGTTCAACATGATCTATACACATGGGCTTGAATCCATATTATTTCATATTAATTCTGACATTCTTATGTTTCGATGTTCTTGTCCACGTAGAAGTAACCATTTCGGACCGTAAAGGTTAAACCTGATGCTCAATCAACAACGATACCTCGCATTAAACATTTTGAAAACAAATTTGATACTAGATTACAGACAAGGATTTTACGGAAAGCGTGCTAGTCATGAACTCGATGAAGTGGAATCGTTTCAGCCAACTAGTTGTCACAATGATACATGTTTTTCAATGGTACGGGAGATTTAGGAGGGGGGGGGGGAGATCAACACCGTCAAATCCATTAACCTGGATACTCTTACCTGGATGGCACAGGTGACACTGTTAATGAGCTTCCAGGGAATCATCAGTGATGCTTCACACCCTGACAGTAACGGCCTTGATGTGTTTACATGATCAATTGCAGGGGACTCATTAACGATTGGAGTGGCCGTGATCTCGGGTGGAAACATGGCGTTAAGGCTTTGCCAGGTTGTAATTGGACATTCGTCAAGAGTGATTTGATTTTAAAGGTTCAATGGGCATGAGGATGTGTAAAGCTCACGTAACGCACACCTTGACAACCTAGGCCCTGGTTAGACTGGAAAAATCTCCCTTTTTTAATAAGGAAGCGTTGAAACCTTGTTAAAGATGGATAAATCGCTGCACGACGATTTAGTGATTCCATCGTAAAAGAAGGGGAATACACGTCGACTGGATAGCCAGATGTTGTTAAGCAAATATAAACGAATTAAAATCCTGTTAAGCAAGGGGCTAAAAGGTAGAAATCGCACGGAAGAAGGTCGCGTGTCAGGGCAAATTGGTGAGAAAATGCACATCATGTCATGTCCAACTCAGGGCGATCTTGTTAATGTGCAGTCCGTATTTGCAGCCGATAAGGGTTTTCTATGGCTGGACTTTCCACTGGCTTGTGGGATGTCTTTCGTCATTTACAAATATTGCTGCCATATTTAGTAACAGGTTGGCTATGGGAATTCCCGGTGGGAATTTTAATAGGCATAATAGGCTTAATAATCTTGATAGTAATGGCTAATTATTTCATCAGTTGCTTCTGTATGACATAATATGCCACCGTCTCAAACAACACTTCCAACTGATTTAAACTTGTCTCTAACCTTTTCAGTATTTTAAAACGAATATCCGATACAGAATGTTTTACACCTATATTTGGAGAAGTCAGCCGTGAATGATAACATTATGAACCCCTTTGACTTGGTAAAGTTATGGCGATTTTTTGATCCATTGATTGTTTGCTCCACGATCTTTGGCCAAGGGAAATGATCAATGACTGAATGTCTGTCTGGAAGGCGTTTATTTATAGACGTCCATTTTGTTTAGCATTTCTTTGTCTCATCTATTCCACTCACTCAGACAGGTGCCACTATTTTGATCTCCCGTCTTCGGAATATGAATACGACCCCGTCCTGTTATTTTTTCCGAGAAAAGAATAGACACCAATCTAGACGAGGGAAAGGTCGAGATTGTTTAGTCTAATGATGATGATGAATTGATGTTGCTGGAAAACAGTCATGTGTGACGTTCCTTCTTACAGGATTCTCTCCTTTCCTGTGTAGATAATTGAACGTTATATTACGCAGTACTTTAGGATGTTTTATGATGTTCCCTCATACTTCATACAAAGAAGACGAATATTCATTTTTTTTAATTTTTTAAATGAATAATGTCATAACTAGTCGGCATCGGGGAACGATAATAGGAAATGTGGATACATTATCTAGCACAGTGCTAGATTTCTTATAGGATCAATTTCATGTCCGTGCATGGAAATCAATTATTTTAGCAAATGGAATGGTTCACCCCCAACACACTAACGTTTTCCCCGCAACCTCTGGTCTTTTAATATTAGGCCTAACAATGTTTCGATTTGTCCATTCTCATCGTGTGCATATGTCGGTGAGGGTATTGCTTTCTTCAGACCTTTTGATTCAAATATGTACACAATGTGTAATACTCCAAACGAAGCCTGTTGTTTACCATGAATTGTATTTTGCGTAGTTATATGGTAAGAAGTCTATACAGATCACAAACACAAATGTTGTATTGCTTCCATTGTATTCGGGTCTGTGGTGACAAAAGGTTTCTTACAATGTTACTTATATTTTCCTCTTCGTGCTGGCGAATAGTCATCGCAATAACATGCATGTTTAATACATTCAGTAATCATTTTCATGTTGCCCTGTTTGATTCTCGTTACAGGACTACACATTAACCATGTACTTCCGGCAGCATTGGAAAGATGAACGGTTGTCGTATGACCCTTGCCTTGGCAATGTCTCCCTCAGCGGTATACTAGCGGAACGCATCTGGGTACCCGACACTTACTTCCCCAACGACAAGCGTTCTTTCGTCCATGACGTCACAGTCACGAACAAACTCCTTCGTTTCCATCATGACGGCACAATCACATACGGCATGAGGTAACGTAAATACTATCTGCGCATGGGCAGATAAAGGTCATTTGTGACAAATTGTAAAACCCACCGAGAAGAATACGTGATCATGTTATGTAATCATTATAGGGACTTTAAGATTTACACGACGAGGGCATGGACTGCCGCGTGTGACATTGTGTTAAGGCACTGGGCCGTGCCCGGCAGTGCCTTAAAAGGACGTCACATTACCTTAAAAGGATGTCACATGTGGCGGTCCACGTTCTCGTCGTGTAAATCTAAAAGTCCCTATTATTCATGTGTGCACCTACGGTACATTCTATGATACAAGAGGGCAAACAAAAGTTTTCATGAGTAAAAGATCTGTGGATATTTGGGGTCAATTGACCCATGTGCTAACTACGAAATGGTCAATTACGAGGAACCTTAACAAAAGGAAAGACATCACAAAAATAAAAGCAAAAACAAACAACATGTGTCCTTTGAAACAAGTATAATAATAAGAAGAATATGGTCTTTATTAGTACCCAGGGTAGCCTCATCAGAATGAACATTGCTCTCTCTCTCTCTCCCCCCCCCCCCCCCCCCCCCCTAAGGGCCCTATCATTATTACCCCCTGTATGCCACTGTTGCCAAATACACATTAAATACTCTTGGATCGAGTGGGGTAAAACGTGGGCAAAAAAAAACCTTGTCCAAGGATGTACATAAGTACCGAGCAGAGATCGAACCCTTGGGAGTGTTTCACAAAGACTAAGATCGACTGTAAGTTGGACTTAAGTATGGCAGGCCGTTTATGCCTCTGTTCTCGCCATCTACTGGCATCATGGTCACAAATCTACAGAATTTACATTTGTTGATAATCCATTATTGAAGGAAAAAATGTTATCTAAAGATCATAATGGTGAGAGCCAACAGTGGCATGAATGGCCTGCCATAGTTAAGTCCAACTTAAAGTCAATCTTATACTTTGTGAAACACCCAGAGAGTCAAGAGATTTATATTTTGGAGCTCCCACAAATATGTGATTATAAAACATTGTATTCCAGTAAGAAATCCAAAAGCAGATGAAGAACTGACTTCCCTGACATGTTGTCTTTACAAAACAAATTCTTGATGTCCTTACGTAAGTCATTGGATCGTTCTCTCATTACTTGATACTTATCATCACAACCTTCGCGCGTGTGTTCCGCTTCTTGAAGAACGCGCTATGATTCACATTTCCTATCAATCATGGCTTCCGACCATGAACAGCGTGAATGCATAGATACTGATTGTACAGCTATTCCAGCATAACTCGATTAAGAAATGTTTCTTAAGTTCATGGACGGGGCATATAGGTGTATCAAAAATATACTTGGTTAATGGATCCATAATGTTGATAACAGTCGTGTGATGCTGGGTATTGGAGGCTTCAAATGGCTCCCATTAATTCTATGACACTTTTATCTTGATATTTGGCATTGGAATTGGGGACACCGCCTCCACCCGATCGCTATATCATGGGCATACTAAGGCTTCATCCATGCATAACACAAGGGTTAAAGGTAATGCAAAGTTTTGGTATGGGGTTATGAATTTGATTCGAATGAACATATTGGAAGCATATGCTATTTTACAATATTCAGTGATCGTTGTCGCGCTTGAAATCGCCGAGTCTAAAGTGATGAAATGGTAAATAATAAACTCTTGATGTCTATAGCTCCTTCTCAAGACTGTTAATACTTTAGATGATTATAGCTCCCTCTCAAGACTTATATTAATTTAGCCTCGAAACAATTTTGAATTGACTACAATCGATCGATTTGCTATTCCCATTTGAAATAATATATCAGAACTGCATATCTGAGATTGTCATAGCCGCAGCCACCTTAGAATGGCCTTAGGCGCTATTTGAAATATTTGAATTTTACCGGGAGCACCGGTAAATTTTTATTGTTAAATTTCTCGAACGGCAGAAGGGTTTTAGGGGTTAACTTTTCTAGTGCTTGTAATAAATCCACATGGGCATTCAAATATATCAACATTTTAAAGAATTACTATCCATCTAATTTTCTTTTTTTTTTCTCCAAAACTTTGCATTATCTTTTAGGTTTAATCGTGTATTTCGTTTTGTCCATTCACATTGATATGTTTGGCTTTAAAAAAATACGACCAATGAATACGTAATTAACCTTTTCAAATCACGTGCATTTATATTACATTTTAAAACCAATGAATACGTGGATGTCCGTTTAACTCCACATAAATATCGAAACAATTATGTATTCACATTTTAATCACCAGCACCATAAATACTTGGAAATGCATGACTCCTGAGCTATGAACAATTTTCGTACCTCAAAAGTCACCTGACCCATCTATCCTGAGAATTTGAGAAGGGCCAGTATTCCAGGCATTGCGATTTAGCTGAACCTAATCTTTTCAATCTTGACTCTATTAACATCCCTGCTTGTTCATTCAGCGATTCGATGCCCCTGCGAGCAAGAAAACGGATATGAAACCAAAGAAAAGGATGACTTTCGAGATAGATTGGAAAGAAAGACCTTTTCCTCGTCTAAATTACGAATGCGATTCACGGGAAAGGTCTCATCTTACAGGTGTCTCTGTACTTTATCACTCGTCGAAACTTAAGTCTCTATAAACGCCCCCTTTCTTCAATGATTCTTCAAATATTGTGCCGACGTTCCCGTAGGAATACATGGGGCCTTGTGAACAAACGCGAAGGGCGAGAGAAGGGAATGATCTAGAGAAAAGACGGGATGAGTAAAGAGAGAGAGAGAGAGAGAGAGAGAGAGAGAGAGAGAAAGAAAGAAAAAAAGGCGGGAATACATTATTTTTCATTCGGTTTATGGCGATCGTCTGCATTTGTTCGCATCTGAATGGAATCGTGTTGCGCGGCCCGTAAAACAAATCGGGGAAAGGTTTTCTCTTACTTACGTAAAGTACGCTGAGTAAACGAAACTATTCGAAATTTCATTCGGTTTTATGTGTTCACAGTTCTCGATTTCACTCACACTGCGATATTTTTTTGCGTGATTGCTGGGAATTTCGAAAAAGGTGGAAACTGGAAACAGAGGCAAACAAATATCAATAACCACCCATTGTTGCTTGAATCGAACGAACATATAGCAATTTGTTTGATTTAAGGCACTTTTCACGTTTTCATGAGACTTTATAAAAATTGATGGTAACTTATTGATCATGTACTTGGAACTTGAAATGATGAGTTTCAATGAAAATATCATAGGTAGATATGATAGAAACAAGAAAAAAAAAATCTTTTTTTGCTGGGGTATTCATTTGATTTGTTATTTATTTCAAATATGATAAAAAGCAGATTTTTAAATCACCAAATGCCATTATGCTTTTAATATATGTTGTGTATGCACATCTTCATAAAAAAAATGTCTTTATAGATAGAAATGTCTTTGTCATAAAGCTGTACATATTTAAACATAAACAATATGCGAAAAGCTTAAAACGTATGATGTCACGATGTATGATTTCCTTCTCTCGATGCAAATGTAACTCCGTTATCTGGTTATGACTATCATAGTGGGGTTATGACAACTACCAATATCATATTGAACAGTGTTTGTATAAAAAGTAACATTATGGAAGTGCAAACAATCACGTGTTACGCGGTGTTTCCAATAATATGATCGATGAAATATTCATTCATCCATTCATCGTTCTGTGCAATAAAACAAGCATATGGCGTATGAGAGATCGAGAAACGGAGTGATCATGTTACATCGTCAAAACGTAGAGGAGAATCTTGTTCCCCAAGTGGTGAATCTAGTAATTGATGAAAATGAGGGATGAATAATCCCCAGACAGTGTGTGGGTTGGAGGGAAAAAAAGTGGGGGGGGGGGGGGGGGTAATGTCTATCGTTCCCCTCGTACCGAATAACCACTACAAGTTGAATTGATTTGTTTTAGTATGGCCCTTCGAAACGAGAAGTGGTGCGGGGAGTTGGGTCACCTTGTTATATTAAAAACACGCCGCATTTATTATTTATTTTTTCCGCTTCATAATTATTCGTGATTGTATTGATTTTTTTCCAATGTTCCAATTAATTTGTTCTGATGTTCCATTAAAAATAAATGTTTTCTTTCAATTTCAATTTAGGATTACAAGTGTTGCTTCGTGCTACATGGATTTAGTGCATTACCCTATGGACGAACAGAACTGTTCCCTCGAAATTGAAAGTTGTAAGTGAACGCACTCTCCTCATATCCAAGTTCGTAATACCCTAGACACACTAGATTAACTTGATAGTTACTTTCGTCTTAGTTTCCCCAGACCAGTGTAGCCATTTATTTAAACGTGACCAAAAAGGAACGGTTATGGGACAACAACATTTCTAGAATTCTCGTCATCCTTACTACTATTGTAAAGAAAAAAATGTATTAATGTAAGTCTCGTTGATTAGATTACATTTTTCCCATCATCGGCACTGTTCTTTTCCTTTATCACGCTTAATGTTCGCCTTATCTTCGAAAAGTCTCTTAAATTCTTTTTTTTAACGTAATATCTACCGATCGAGGCATCCTTTACATTCATAAAATGTCTCATCGAAAGCTTTTTAAATGTGAAACAAAAAGCAACCGTCATCAAGGAAAATGGATTCTATCTAGATTCCGCCATTAGAAAACTTATTTTGTGGAATTATTGAATCGTATTGTTCCGACCAACCACCTCAAAGCTAACGGGTGATGAACGGTGCTGTCTGGGAAGTTCTATAGGTCGTTGAGACATACCGCACATACATGTAGTACTCGAGCTTCCAAGCATTCCAAATCAAATGCAGCTACCATGTTGTCAACAAGTCTGCTGCTGCCAAAACATAGCAGAAATTTATTGAATGGGAACGTTCACACTACGCGGATTTAACACCTGACTACTTAACACCATCCGCTCAAGGCTCTATAACCACCATGTAGATGTGTTGTAGTCTATAGTGGAAACGTCTCCAGACTGTGGATAAGATGATTTGCGGTTCGAGTCCCGCCCGCGGCACCGATGTCCCTTGGCATTGGCATTGATCTACATTTGCCACTCTCCACCAAGGTGTTAAATTGGTATCTGGGGGTCGGTTTCTAATAGCCTTAGCATTTGTCTGATTCATCGGTTCGACATTAGAGCAGGATGCACTTATAATGCCCTAGACAAAGATACGAAAAATCTATGTATAACGCACTAACATTAATAAGTTGCCTATTTCTTACCGGGCTCCCTCCTACCCCTTTACTCTTGTAGTTTGTCCCTACTATAAATTACAGATCCATGGGACAATGAAGATGTTGCCTTTCTGCTAGAATGGTTACAGCGCTAATGGTGTTTGGTGCCGTGCCACATTCGGATACTCAACCTTACCTTGAAGAAATTCGACACATACGACATTCTGAATTATCATGGATGCCTTGATAATAGTAATCCGTACTACTTATATTTCGGAAATCATGGATCAACGACACCTTCACTGCTAACCTCGCTCATTATGGTGATGAGCTGAAAATTGGGCATCTTATTACGCTCGAAAAGGTGTCAGTGAATAAATGGAGATGTAATGTAATCGTGGGAGTCAATTACAGAAGGAGTTATGTTGACACCCTTTCCCTCCCTTAATCACGAGAAATTTCATCGGTTGTGAGGGTCTCTGAGATGTGCCTCTGGCAGACATGTCTTATCGACTCGAGCACAAGAATTGCTAGTGCGATTAACCCAGATATCTATCCCCGGACCACTATACCTCCACGACAAATATTCATTAGAACATTTACACACCAGATAGTTATAAAGCATGTGTTCATCGCTACAACCCGGAATCATGGATTTGCGAGTTGCACAGTGGTACTTGTCTGTGGGCTAAGTTATCCGGGTGTCTGGACATAGTCGTGCAGGGGGCGTTTACCCGATAATTGGCTTTGCATAGCCAAAGACGGGTCTCGGAATTTCGTATCAGTGTGTTTAAATGTTTAATGAAAGGGACTGTTGCATGACGCGACTACGTGTCTTTCCCGTGGCCTGATTCGGAGTCGATCGGGTATAATACGACTACGGACGACGCGACCGCAGTAGGGCTACGTATTCGCGTGCGTGCAACATACGCGAAACCGAAGCGTGAGGAAAACTTCGGTCCGTTTCGCGAACGCTAGCGCGCACTCACCAATTAATCAAGTCCATCCAAGTTCACGTGCAGATGTCCAAAAGAAGTCGTAGATGGCGTTCACCAGTTTTTGCCATGCTACACCCCCTTGAAGTTAATCTTTCATCACACAATGAATCATTTGCTAAAAGAAGTTCAGTTTCAATCTACTACAGATGTAGATAAGATCTGAGTAAGATGTGAACATGTTGAGGAGACGAGTTGGCTTTTGCAAGGTCTGCCTGTCGAATCAAAGATCATATCAGCCTACGTTCGAATCAAGGCTTGACTGAATTCATTATTTTGAATGCGTCTCTCCCCTGATCCCCTGACGCATGATATGCCCCAGTGGAAACAATCCGTCCCTCGGATAGGACATTGAATAACAGTTCAATGTGAAGTGAAGTCTCCATGTATAACTGGCTGCACGTTTTCCTTTTATAGAGAGTAGGGGAAACCCCTGTAGTAGTTCACCTGCACATTCCAATCGGTAATACTTGGATGAACGGACCCTAGTGATTTCTTGCTCCATGTTCACCTATTCCCTCCAGAAACAGCTGATGCCGAAAAATCATAAATTATATGTATAATTTAAAAATAAGCTGATTGTTCACAAAGATCAATCTACGAGAGTTGAACTAAAGTAAGTGGGATATCAGATCTGCTAAATACGGGATACTGTCATTCACTCTACCTATAACATGAGGGGTTTATGACCCCCCCCCCCCCCCGAATATATATTTAGTTTTCTTTCTTTTACGCATCGATTTATGCCATATTTTGTTTTCTTGCTTTTATGTTTGTGTTTCGTCTCCGGATTTTTCTAAATCTTCGGGTCTGAATACAAATCCCAAGTATGGCTACAGCGTAGTTCTGCCTTTATGTCTCGGCGATAATCTCTTTTTAAAGTGCATTCTCAAGTCAGATGTCCACAATATACAGTGTACACGATATTTAAGTTTGTACCTGCACTAGTAAAAACGATATGACCATGTTGACGGTACTTTCAAACGGTGAATTTTTGTGTAATGTTTTCATATTCTCATTTGTCTACGTGAGCGATGCAAGGGTTGAATGTTGATGTACATTTAATTCCCAATCACAACGTTAAGCGAAATGAAAATCAAGAGCGAAACTATAATGTTATTGGAGGGATTTCAACCAGTATCAGCTTTAAACTCAGAGTCACGGATACTTTCGAAATTGATCATCTCGCTATACCGCCACTGCTTGTTCCTTTCCTCTTTGCCTTTGCTGAAGGCTCGGGTCAAATTCACTTTCAGCACCTTGCCTCCCACTCTGCAAATTTGCCCAAGCGCAGGCAGGGGCTTGCGAGCTATAGCAACCAAAATATCATTAGTATTACGCGCCGTCCAAAAGAAAACACGGCGAAGTTTACAGTGCTTCAAACCAGCAATGGCGGGCGAGGACAGACTCGGGGGGTAGCAATATAGTCTGGTCTAAGCCTCGAGTGGACTTGGTGCTTGGCGTACGTGAACGAGGGACTAATCAAGCCTTCTGCGATCACGACTCTGTCGCCAGAATAGAGTATGATCCGTGTTGGCTCGGTAAACATGGCGTGGACTCGGGGTATTAGACGTCGAGTGTATTGCTACTAGCCAGGCTTGCAAGTTTTTCGGACCCACAATTGCCAGTTATGTTTGTTCTCATGTTTGTACTCATATTCTGTCTTTGCATTCCCTCCCTCTCCCTCTCTCTCTCTCTCTCTCTCTCTCCCTATATTTCTTTTTCTTTATATTTCTCTCTCTCTCTCTCTCTCTCTGTGCTCCCTCACCCATTTTGTGAACTTGCAGATTGAATGCAATATCAAACATAATCAAGTCTGAAGCGATGGTTCATAAATAAATTATGTCAAAATATCAAATTCACTGTAACAAGCTTTTGGCATGTGAAATGATAAACGATTAATTAGATATTATGATTGTTTGGAACTTCCTCACGTTTAAAATTAGGAAGATTTACATTTGTGTTATTGATCTTGACTACAATATAACGATTCTGTTGAACCACGAAATAATGATTACGTTATGATTAGGAGGTAACATTTAAAACGATGTTTGCAACTTTGGGTGCTACAAATGAATTTTAACATTGAATCCAAAACTAGGCCATCTTTTTTCTCTCCCACGATCGCAAAGATGTTCAAGAAACAGATTCAAGGACAGGGTCATATACCCTAATATATATATCACATTGAGCATGGTCAGATTACGTAATAATATGTCTTCGAAATGTTCGCACAAACCAGTAAGTGGTGGACAAAGCTATCGAACTTACCCTCGATTGGATTTAAGAAATTTTTGTTCTGTTGCTATGGGTATTTTTCGAAGTTTATCTCATTCTCATTCTCTTGATCGATATTTTTCCTTCTCCAGATGGTTACACAACAGCAGATGTCAACTTTGTATGGCAGTATGGAGACGATTCATTAGAGGGCGTAAACAATATCGAAATGGCTCAGTTCACATTAAGCGACTACAAACTCATAGTCAAAATGCAGAATTTTTCAACAGGTAAGTCACCCCAAAATCGGAACGTTTAGTATGAAGTCAGAACCTATAACGACTCTACACTAGCATCAGAAATAGCAATTTGTCCCTTTTGTTTTAACACAGTCAAGAGGGGGCGTATAGCCGCAAGGTACAATCATGTGTTGTAATAGTACGGATTTCATGTCATCGGACAAATGCATTTTATTAAGACAATGTTACTAAATCTCATATTGCCAATTAATATATGCCTAGGGCCACATGGAACTTGTGTGAATGATCATCCCTCTGGCACTGAACAAACAGTACAGTAGCAAAAGGAAAAGTCGATATTGGTTCTGATTGCCTACACAACTCTCAATGTTCATGTTGTAAAACATAATTAAGTTTCATTTTCCCAGTATTTTCGGAAACCTCAATATCATACAAGTTTGTGTCTTACACATTTTAGTTCAAGAAATCTGCCTTGCTATATTAAGTACTAAGCCTGTACATTTATCAAACCACTATTTATGGAACCCATACACAATCATGAATACACATCTGCATTTTTAAGGTACAAACCTTTTTGTCAAGTGACTTTAGTTTTGAGGGATGATTTATTTTCTTCTCTTCCTTCGTTGAAGGAGGAATGGGTTGTGGAAAGAAGGTATTCGTTTACCTTTTTTATATTCTTGAATACAGCAATATTGGCATCCCACCGCTTCGGATTCCAGGAAAATGGAAATGAAGAGCTTTAAACAAAATTTTGAATTGAAGCTTCTCAAATCAAATATTGATTTCTTTGCCAAGTAAAGCCACATGAAAGATTACATTCTAGGATCACATCTCTGTTACAGGTTTGTGTGATATTGGAATAGCATCTGCATATAACAACCGTGTATGAACAAGCGAAGTAGATGATAGTCTGCATGCACGTACTCTGTCTTGATCTTTAGTGGGACTGCAATACTTATAGCTACTTGCGCCCTCTATATTGCCAACAATGCCTAAGCGGTACCCGTTGATCCCCCATGATCCCCTTCTTCTTATGTTAATTGAGAGCTGATTTGATGAGATAACCACCTGTCAGTGACCACAAAGGGAGCTTTAATCCCCCCCTGGCCAAACTAGTGCAGATGGGCTTTAAATGAAGCCCTGGACTTAACCTAACTTTTTGGATATTTCATGGTCGTGATAAATATGTAGACGCGTCGTGGTCTAGAGGATACGCCCCCGGACTGTGGATCACATGGTTCATGATTCCAATCCCGCCGCGGATTTCCTGTGGCAGGAAATTAATCTACATTTGCCACTCTCCACTCAGGTGAAGTAAATGCGTACCCGGTAGGATGGAATTCCTTCAATAATTTAGCGCCGTATTGTGGCGGCTAAGCTACATTTGAGGTAAAAATATAATACTTTGTGTTAAGTACAGTAGATTACATTCATAAAGAAGCTGCTTTACATAAATGAACCTACACCTGAATTATTATGATTATAAACTACAGTACATGGCTTATGGAATTAGTCCATATAATACTTCACACACTCTTTTACGTGATTCCGAGGGTTGTGTGCGTCGAAAGCTACATCCGGGCCACTGGCAGATTTGGGGTTGGGGCACAACCATTCCCATGCCCCCCCCCCCCCCCTTCGTTGATACCTTAGATATACAACCCCAATATAATATGCCCCTTTCTTGTTTTAGACATGGACACTGTCAGAAAATGTTCAGCATTGAACCCCCTCCTGTCACTGTTCAAAATTCTGGCTCCGCCCCTGATCGGGGGCGCTGAGCGCCGACTAACCCCTAAGCCGCTGCCACAGGCTTCAAGACCCAATCGATACGACTTGTGAACGATTATTTACCTGCCATGTCATACTTCAATTCCGTTAAGTGGTGGGCCGGGACAGCACCCAACGAACCTGTTCTGGTTCGTCACTCTCTCCCCTCTCTCCTTCAATCACGTCATTGTGACGTCATTCCCTGTGACACGGGGGATGTCAGGGGAATTATGGGTCATCATGACAAGACATAAGAGGACAAGACATGCAAAGTCGGGATGAGAAGATGGGGGAAATATGGAGACTCGGGGAAGATTTGGGGAGAGTAGTCGGGTAAGCCTTCAGGTATTGGGATAGAAAGCGCTCCCTCGTTAACAAAATAACCACTGAATTTTGACACTGATATATAAAGTGCATTACAAGCGGATGGTTTTATCAACATGAGAATAATTGGGAGGGATTGATGGGAAGCAGAATCTTAATGCAATGTGAAATATACCAAGAGCTGATTACATTTTTTAAAGATAATGCACAATTTAAACTCAATTTCAATGTATTTATTTATGTTTCCAATAAAACATTACAAATCAATTATAAACATTTACAGCAAATGTAGAAATGCATATTGGAAACAGAGAGGTAATTACTAAAAAGCAATGCTTGTACAAGTGTGAACACCTCAAATGATACTTAGGAATACTTGCTAGAGAGTCGCATCAATCGTAAAATACATTTTTCTTCTTTTGGATGCAGACAAATTCGTTTTAATCTACATGTATGTAACCCGAATGTCACAATTTCCCAGGTCCATAAATAAAGAAATTACACTTGAGGTTACGTTTTAACAAAATAACCTGGCAATGCCTTTATTAGCTCGTTGTCAATAACAACTGCAAATCAAGTAAACATTGAAATAAACAAAACTTTCACAACTTACAACTATAACATTATAAGGTATTATAACTTATAACTAAACCGACTATTATCTAAATATTAAAGTAACCAAATTATTAAATGTTCATGAACTCGCTCGCGATACGCGGTTGATCAATATATCCGGCGTCTCTGTGTCGTTGAAGAGGACGTCGCAGCACGCAAAACACAGGAACAAGTTGAACGATAGCTTGAAGCTTGATGAATTTCATCAATTAGAAGACTCTTGTAAAAGTCCTAGTAAAAGACCGATCTAGTAAAAGATCCACCTAGTAAAAGAGCCACCTAGTAAAAGAGGATAATAAACAGAACTCTTCTAACAAAACGTTCCTTAAGAGAGGGAAAGATATATATATATATATATATCTATCTATATAACAAGCTCGTATCTCAATAGATTAAATAAGGAAAGAATGAGAGTTTGCCTCTTGATTTATCTAATTAACTTTGGAAGAATCAATGCGATTCTGTCAACTAATTTACTCAGTTATACCTTGGTTCAATTCATGATTAACATGATACAATCCTTTTCAAAATAGTACTTATCCCATGTTAATAATATATATATATAATATGTATACATCTCAATAACTGTATGCAATGAAGATGGCATAGTGCACCAACTGTTCAGTAGAGTTTTCATTCATATCATTATGAACTATAATGAATGCGATATGGATGCCACAGATAGATAGCTCGATCTATCTGATTGACAGTTGATTTAGAATTTGCCAAAACAACATGTGACTTTTACAATCGATGGAAAAGTCCATCAATTGAATATGCATAATAATGCTCCACGTTGCGCATAACCATAATGAACAGCAAATACATATTACCAGTACATCAGTAGAGAAGGTTAGTAAATCTTATCTACAACCAAGTATCTCAAACTACCAAAACTCTTCATACATCTTTTCTTCACAGCCTGCCTCTGTAATAGCAGCTGGCTTAAATATAGAACCAGAATCAGTATGCTAACTTCAAAATAATCTTACATATAATCTTTTCTTCTCATTTAACTGAATTGTTTGATCAGCAGAAAGAATCAATCTTGTATAACATACAACTGCATTAAAAGTTATATAATGTATGCTACAGTCTCAAACTACAATCAGAGTCATACAAGCAAAATATAGATATCATCATGATATACACACACTTCATACAACAGAATAATGAAAGCATACATAGCAAAATATGGTGTTCTTACCTAGTAAAAGAGCCAACACTTGCTTGAATATAAAATCAGGAACTGGGATGATAACCAACTCAATAATGTTGAAGTTGGATGAAATGCCCAATCAAATATAACACAGGAAACTCTCTTAAACTTAGAGAAACTTGAAGAATATAAAGTTGATATATACGTTTTGTATATGTTTCGAAGAAGAAAATCAGTAGAGGCTACAGATATATTTAGTAGCACATGCTCCAATATGGAGATTGAATATATACAGGGCAGTGTTCGAAGCAATGGCAGCTGGGCAGAGAATGAGCTGGAAACTTAAAGTGTCAAAGTTTTATTAAACTGTCCAGACCCACATTACCCTTCCTTCCAACTAGACTTCTTATTGGTTACCTAACATCATGTGATAGGAGCAAGCTTGCATCCTTAACTAAAACAACCCATCCTTTGTCTCAAACCCAATACTCCAAGCCAGCTCTCTACAGCATGGTCTTAAAGCTCGCCTTTTCTTAGTACAACCACTTTAAAACTATACTTCTCCTGAATACAGAGATTAACAGTAGCAACATCCTGAAGGGACACAATCTACCTGCAAACACCACTTAAGAAAAGAGGGTCCTATTAAAGGGAGTAGACAAAGGGGAAAGGGCACCGAATTCTGTGGGAGACAATATAATCCCAAACACTGTGTCCAGTGCTATTGATGGTCAAAGCTCTAGCAAATAAGTTATCTACCAGCAAGAGTTCTTAAACTGGGAGAAGAAAATAATCTAGGTGAGAACAAACCTATATTGCACTAAACTGCATAAGGAGCACAAAGCAGAGTTTGTTTCTTAGAAGTATGAGATGAAATGAATGGATACAAAGAGAGAGAGAGAGAGAGAGAGAGAGACGAGAGATAGAAAGAGAGAGAGAGAGATAGAGATAGAAAAAGAATAAATAACAAAATATGACTTTAGTAATTGCCATTTTTATGGGGGTTACATCCTCCCTCCTCAAACCCTGTTCACTCCGTGAACATAAGTAAAAGTTAGACAATATTTAAAATCCAAAAATCTTCTGCCTTAACCCAGCAAATAACCTAGAGGAGGTAGCCGATCTTGTCACAGGTTCGCCCAAATCGCTATATACCGTGCGCTGCGGCGGCTTAGAAGAGCGCGTTGAGCGTCGGATGGATTGTGGCTCGGGCTTTGCTTCTGCAGCACCAGGTTCGATGTCTGGTAAGACAACAGGTACATCGCTAGACACAAAAGGATTCTCAAGAGATACATTACTTACTTGGTCGACGGGGTCAGCACCCATTTCTTCGCCATCAGTATTCTCCCTCCTCAGAATCTGGTCCCCGTAACCTACCTCTTCGGTCCTCTGCTGGAGCTCTATCAGTTCAGGAGCTTCATTCAAGGGAAATAAGACCTCTTCATCACTTTCGATCATACTTACCGCAGGACTGCCATCTTGGATACTTCCTTCTTCACTTCCATCTTCCACTATAATTGGAGATGGGATCTCAGGAATGGGCCTTACCCTATCTGGGACAAACTCAGGGGCATCCACACGGAGGCCAGGGGTAGGTGGCATCTCTGGGAAAAGTAGAGCGACACTCTCATCATCCGAGGCAGATTCATCACTTGAGTGACTCGGTTCGGCGGCTAGAACCTGTTTGGATCTAGTCCGATGTGATGGACCTTTACGGACTCTTTGCACAATAGGGGAAACTGTCTCATTAAAATACTCAATTGGTAGGAGGAGATTTCTATGGAGGGTTCGTTCTCGACCTTCTCCATTCTCCGGCTTTACCTTATAAACAGGCATGTCTGGATTGATACGCCGTACAACAATTTGTGGCTCTCGAAACCACTTGTCGGCTAGCTTGTGCTTGCCAGTCAGACCGACATTTCTCACAAGCACTCTGTCTCCTGTCTGGAGATCATTTTCTCGCACCTTAGCATCGTACCTTCTCTTGTTGGCCTCGGCCGACTTGTCTGACGCCTCAGATGCAAGCTTGTAAGCACGAGCGAGTTGTTCACGAAGTCCCTGGACATACTGAACGTGATCCGTGCCACTATGGTTGTCTGGACTCGTGCCAAAGCGCAAATCAACAGGTAGTCTAGCTTCCCTACCAAACATCAAAAGGTATGGGGAAAAACCAGTGCTATCATGCTTTGAACAATTGTACGCATGCACTAATGCACTAACGTACTTGCTCCAGTTTTGTTTCTTCTCTTCCTCTAGGGTCCCTAGCATACCTAGTAAAGTTCGGTTGAACCTTTCGGGTTGGGGGTCACCTTGAGGATGATACGGGGTGGTCCTTGACTTTTGAACTCCAAGGAGCCTGGTCAGTTCATATATGACTTTGCTCTCGAAGTCTCTGCCTTGATCGGAGTGAAGGCGTTGAGGCAAGCCATAATGTACGAAAAAGTTCTCCCATAAGACCTTAGCCACAGTCTTAGCAGTTTGGTCTTTTGTTGGGAAAGCTTGCGCATAGCGAGTGTAGTGGTCAGTTACCACTAGTATTGACTTTTTGTTAGAGCGGTCTGGCTCTAAGGACAGAAAATCCATGCAGACCAGCTCCAACGGACTCGTCGTCTTGATACTAACCAGTGGTGCGGATGGGTGCTGATGTGATTTTCTTGCCACGCAACGGGGACAGTGCTTCACCCACTCTGTTATCTCGGCACTCATCTTGGGCCAGTAGAACCTGTCCCTAGCAAAGGCTATTGATCTTTCAATGCCGAGATGACCCACCTCATCATGGATGCCTCTCATAGCTTGCCTCCGGCTACTTGAGGGCAAGACGAGCTGGTAATGAGTCTTCCCAAGGGAATCTAAGAAAGACCTATAGAGGATGCCTTGCCTCAGCACGAGCCTATCAAATTCACGGAGCATGAGCTTAGCATCACGAGGTACACCATCCAACGAAGAGGGTTTCTTACCTTGCTCTACATGACTCCGGACCAGGTTCACGATTTGGTCTGCATTTTGTGCCTGGGACCAGTCTACCTTGTTTAGGTCTGAGCCTTTTGCATAAAGGCTGGGAATGGACTCGGCACTTGCACAAAGGGTCTCTATCATAGGTACATGTTTATGGGTGACCTTAGGTATGGAGCCTACCTCTGTCTTGGGGAGAGCCTCGTATCGCTGGTACAGGGCACTGATGGCTTCCTGGGGGCAGATTACATCGGCGTCATCCCTGAGCCGTGCCTCCAGGTCACTTAGCTTCCACTTTTGGCGCTGTTCGTATTCCTCGCCCAAGGCAGGGTTTTGAGGCTTGCGAGACAGTGCGTCGGCTTCAATATTTGCCTTACCTGGCTTATAGTGGATAGAGAAATCGAAACATGAGAGTGCAGCCAACCACCGATGACCTGTGGCGTCGAGTTTGGCTGAGCTTAGTATATATGTTAGCGGATTATTATCTGTCATAATCCGCGTACCCTTAGCTCCATACAGATAATCACGGAACTTGTCTGTAACTGCCCACTTAAGGGCTAAGAACTCCAGCTTGTGGGCTGGGTAGTTCTTCTCACTTGCTGATAATCCTCGGCTGCCATATGCAACCGGGCGGAGCTTTCCTTCACGCTCCTGGTATAGGACACCACCCAGACCATCACGACTTGCATCAACATGCAAAACAAAGGGTTGTGACAGGTCTGCGAATGCAAGCACTGGGGCAGAAACAAGTAGTTTCTTGAGTGTTTGGAACGCATCCTCACACTCACTTGTCCAGAGGTCACTAATGGAATCATTAGCTCGTCTAGCATTAGGGTCAGGCTGCCTCTTGGGAGGTGGCTGCCCTCTCTTCTTTGGGTATACACACCCAATAGTGAGAGCATTCAGTGGGCGTGATATCTTGGAGTAGTCCTTGATGAATCGCCGATAGTATCCTGCAAATCCTAAGAAAGACTTTACTTGCCTGATAGTTTCTGGTCTAGGCCACGTTGCGAGATCTGCTACCTTGTCTGGGTCTGTCTGCACTCCCTCTGCCGAGACTACATGACCTAGATACTTGACCGACTCACAACAGAATTGACACTTCTCAGGGGATGCCTTCAAGCCAAATTCATGCATCCGATCAAGCACTCTACCCAGGCGCTCTTCCATCTCCTCCAGCGTCTTAGAGAAAATGATGAGGTCGTCCATGTACACAAGTACCTCCATCATGTTTAAACCTGACATGCACTTCTCCATCAAACGTTGGAAAGTGGCCGGTGCCCCTTTCACACCCTGGGGCATGCGCTCGAACTGGTAGAAGCCCAGAGGACAGATGAAAGCTGTCTTTTCTTTGTCCTCTTCACGCATGGGGATCTGATAAAATCCTGACTTCAGGTCTATCACCGAGAACCATTTATTTCCATTTAGGCAGTCAATTGCCTCCTGAATCAGAGGAACTGCATACTGGTCAGGAATCGTGCGCGAATTGAGGGTGCGGTAGTCTACGCACATTCTCAAACTCCCATTCTTCTTGCGAACAAGAACAATTGGAGAAGCGTATGGGCTTCGCGACTCTTTGATTACCTTGTGATCAAGTAGCTGCTGCAGATGCTGTTGCAGATCCTTCAAGTCTGAAGGGGCTACCCTCCTAGATCTCTCCCTGAATGGAGTGCTGTCATTGACGTTGATCTGATGCTCAGCATAGGCAGAACATCCCAGGTCAAAGTCATGCCTGGAGAACACAGTTTTCCTCCGCCTACACTGATGTAGAAGGCGTTCCTTCCATTCAGGGGTTATGGGGCCCCAACTGATAGGGAGGTCCGCAACATCGATATCATGTGGAATGGTGGTGCCCATTTCTGCGCTGGTAGCAGAAGATGATGCATGGATGGCATTAGTAGAGCCCTGATTGGGAGGTTGGCGGCACCACTCTGGGATGAATAGATCAGCCAGTGGGCAGTTCCCAGGGATGGTGATTTGCTTTGAGCTCTTATTGACAAGTAGAACTTCGACCTTACAAAAGGCTTCCCCAGGGACTTCAACTACCGAGGGTATCACTTCTAAGCCCTTTGCTAACCTAGTTGGGGAATGGGACTCAATGACCGCAGTCGCTGGTGCTCGGAGTGCGTTTCTACATTGACCTATTATGGTATGACTGCTATGAGGTGGAATATGAATTTCATGTTTTTTTCTTGATCTGATGGTGCCGAGTTTACCGTCGGCGGGGAGTGTCTGTTTCTTAGAGAGAGAAGAATAGATATCCTTACACACAGGACTGATTTGCAAAGTTTGTGCAAATCGAACCCCAGCTAACCTCTTACAGGACTCAAAGCAATTCCGGAAAAGACCGGAATTTGTCCCTATAACCACTGAATAGGTTCTTTGATGCTGAGCATCCGGCACTACTAGGGCTAGAGTACTGAACTGGGTTCCTGTCCCGCTAAAGGCCTTCTCAAATCCAATATTAACATAGGCATAGCCTAAATAAGGTAGAGTTCCGTCACCGCCATGATAGAGCACTAGATCCCTCATAGGATGCAACTCTCGATCGAGCTTAGCAAATAAGCTCTTTTGAATGAGTGTGACCTGAGAGCCGCTATCTATGAGGGAAGTAGTCTCTATCCCATCCACCCAGCACTTCTGGGTGATACTGTCCCCAACCAGTCCTGGAGGAACATCGCATACTTGTTGGGGTGCAGTACTTAGGTGGACTCCTGGTCTCTCCTTACCTGGCGTCCTTTGGCGTTTCCCTGCTTGCCTAGAAATGAACTGGATTAACTTCTTGCTGATAATTTCAGGGGCAGCTGGGCTGTTGCATATTTTACTAATATGCCCTACCTCCCCACACTTGAAGCAAATGACCTCAGATGTGTTGCCGTGCGACCTGGGAAGAGTCTGCTTGGGAGGGGTGGATTCAGAGGGGGTAGAAGCTTGGTAAATTTGAATTGGGGCCTCCACACAGTTATGTGCAGCGGCACGGTTACCTTGGTCTACTGTTTGTTTCGGCCGAGTGAGGCTGGCCTTCATGGAGTCTTCTTGCTCCTGCTTCCTTACAGAGGATAATAACTGCAGAAATGAAGGAGGGTGGATTAATTTATCCCGGAGATGTAACTTGACCAGGAGCATCTCATTATACAAGACGCCCCTGATAAACCGTTTCAATCTTACCCGATTGGAATCTGCCGGCTTGATTACTCCACGCCTCACTACCTGTCTCAGTATCTCCTGCAGGCGAGAAAGATATTCAGAGGGTCGCTCGCCCTCGAGCTGTGTGGTGTTATGGAATTTGACGAACAGCTCACCATCAGTGTTTGTATCCCCGTAGGCCAAATCTAAAGCCTTGAGGTACTCATATGAGTCTGCTTGGGGAAACTCACGACGGAGGTCAGTAATGATGCTCGACGCAGGAGGGCGCAGCGCCTCGCGAATGCGCTTTCGGCGCTCGCCGTCTCCAAGATCCCGCCACTCATCCATCTGGCCCTCAACGTGCTCTATCCACAAAGGATATGTGTCCTCATCGCGCGCGGGGTTCCTCGCTCCTGAGAAACAGCGCAATTGTCTGTAATTTATTGTAAGCGCACATTTTGATAATGACGCAGACAATGAAGGGACTTCCCGATCTGAGTTATTTGTGGCTGGGCTACGGCTAGGGGAAACATTTTCTTTCTTGGAAACCTCTTCTTTAAGCAATGTGGCCCCCTTAGCTTTCATCCATTCATCTACCAACCCACTATCCTTCAGGGCCTTAATGGTTATCCTACCTCCATTCGAGGGGTCCCTCTCTTCTAACCTAACTACCCGGCACACAGTGTCTCCATCTACCGATATATGTATTTCCCTCCCCACACCTACAATGGGAGTGGCTCCCTCAAACATACAGAGTATCAATGTTTCATTATTAGTTGGCTCATTCTTTCTTAGTATACCACTTAACGTGGGAAACCGATCAGAAATCGCCAGGGCAAATACCTCATCAGGCATTGCCGTTGTTGGTGTTACAAGTAGGAGGGCATTATCTGCCGTTATTCCCTCCTCCTTGCACCACTCCTGCCCATTTTCTTTCAGACTCTTCGCTGCCATTGCTTCTACTAACTTGTGCAAGTGTCGGCTCTTAAACTCTTAACTATAATGACAAAGATAATTACAATGCCTTCAACATAGTTTAATATTAATTGCTCACAATAGCAATTAAAACTTAATATACGGAGGATATTAATTAATTACAAGGTAATTATAAAATATCTATCAAATAAGTAATATTAATTATGCATAATGCAAATTTAGCTCCCGGACAAGCCCCCAATTTATGTAACCCGAATGTCACAATTTCCCAGGTCCATAAATAAAGAAATTACACTTGAGGTTACGTTTTAACAAAATAACCTGGCAATGCCTTTATTAGCTCGTTGTCAATAACAACTGCAAATCAAGTAAACATTGAAATAAACAAAACTTTCACAACTTACAACTATAACATTATAAGGTATTATAACTTATAACTAAACCGACTATTATCTAAATATTAAAGTAACCAAATTATTAAATGTTCATGAACTCGCTCGCGATACGCGGTTGATCAATATATCCGGCGTCTCTGTGTCGTTGAAGAGGACGTCGCAGCACGCAAAACACAGGAACAAGTTGAACGATAGCTTGAAGCTTGATGAATTTCATCAATTAGAAGACTCTTGTAAAAGTCCTAGTAAAAGACCGATCTAGTAAAAGATCCACCTAGTAAAAGAGCCACCTAGTAAAAGAGGATAATAAACAGAACTCTTCTAACAAAACGTTCCTTAAGAGAGGGAAAGATATATATATATATATATATCTATCTATATAACAAGCTCGTATCTCAATAGATTAAATAAGGAAAGAATGAGAGTTTGCCTCTTGATTTATCTAATTAACTTTGGAAGAATCAATGCGATTCTGTCAACTAATTTACTCAGTTATACCTTGGTTCAATTCATGATTAACATGATACAATCCTTTTCAAAATAGTACTTATCCCATGTTAATAATATATATATATAATATGTATACATCTCAATAACTGTATGCAATGAAGATGGCATAGTGCACCAACTGTTCAGTAGAGTTTTCATTCATATCATTATGAACTATAATGAATGCGATATGGATGCCACAGATAGATAGCTCGATCTATCTGATTGACAGTTGATTTAGAATTTGCCAAAACAACATGTGACTTTTACAATCGATGGAAAAGTCCATCAATTGAATATGCATAATAATGCTCCACGTTGCGCATAACCATAATGAACAGCAAATACATATTACCAGTACATCAGTAGAGAAGGTTAGTAAATCTTATCTACAACCAAGTATCTCAAACTACCAAAACTCTTCATACATCTTTTCTTCACAGCCTGCCTCTGTAATAGCAGCTGGCTTAAATATAGAACCAGAATCAGTATGCTAACTTCAAAATAATCTTACATATAATCTTTTCTTCTCATTTAACTGAATTGTTTGATCAGCAGAAAGAATCAATCTTGTATAACATACAACTGCATTAAAAGTTATATAATGTATGCTACAGTCTCAAACTACAATCAGAGTCATACAAGCAAAATATAGATATCATCATGATATACACACACTTCATACAACAGAATAATGAAAGCATACATAGCAAAATATGGTGTTCTTACCTAGTAAAAGAGCCAACACTTGCTTGAATATAAAATCAGGAACTGGGATGATAACCAACTCAATAATGTTGAAGTTGGATGAAATGCCCAATCAAATATAACACAGGAAACTCTCTTAAACTTAGAGAAACTTGAAGAATATAAAGTTGATATATACGTTTTGTATATGTTTCGAAGAAGAAAATCAGTAGAGGCTACAGATATATTTAGTAGCACATGCTCCAATATGGAGATTGAATATATACAGGGCAGTGTTCGAAGCAATGGCAGCTGGGCAGAGAATGAGCTGGAAACTTAAAGTGTCAAAGTTTTATTAAACTGTCCAGACCCACATTACCCTTCCTTCCAACTAGACTTCTTATTGGTTACCTAACATCATGTGATAGGAGCAAGCTTGCATCCTTAACTAAAACAACCCATCCTTTGTCTCAAACCCAATACTCCAAGCCAGCTCTCTACAGCATGGTCTTAAAGCTCGCCTTTTCTTAGTACAACCACTTTAAAACTATACTTCTCCTGAATACAGAGATTAACAGTAGCAACATCCTGAAGGGACACAATCTACCTGCAAACACCACTTAAGAAAAGAGGGTCCTATTAAAGGGAGTAGACAAAGGGGAAAGGGCACCGAATTCTGTGGGAGACAATATAATCCCAAACACTGTGTCCAGTGCTATTGATGGTCAAAGCTCTAGCAAATAAGTTATCTACCAGCAAGAGTTCTTAAACTGGGAGAAGAAAATAATCTAGGTGAGAACAAACCTATATTGCACTAAACTGCATAAGGAGCACAAAGCAGAGTTTGTTTCTTAGAAGTATGAGATGAAATGAATGGATACAAAGAGAGAGAGAGAGAGAGAGAGAGAGACGAGAGATAGAAAGAGAGAGAGAGAGATAGAGATAGAAAAAGAATAAATAACAAAATATGACTTTAGTAATTGCCATTTTTATGGGGGTTACATGTACATTTAACAAAGAAAAAAAAAGACCTCGATGCGATCTTTTTTGTAGGGTATTATTTCATGTCAAAACTTTGAAAGGTATGAACAAGTTAAAGTGTAAACGACATTTGACTAGGTTAATCCAAAATGACATTGCAGTAAAAGAGTACAAAGTAATGGTAAATATGTTTATTTATTTAAGGAGGCGAGCAGACGTTATTACGTATTTTTTAAAACATTACCATGATTATTTTAATACATAGAAAACTTTGTTTAATCTATTGTCAAAGGACATGTCATGAGTTGGGAATATATTTACAGATTATAATTCATTTTTTGTTCGCTATCTATAGTAACATTAAAAGAAGTGAATACAAACCACTTAAATAATTCAATGTCATATCTAAATTTTATATTAAAGAGGCAAACTCGTCGTCTCACGTGACCGAAACAGGGGAGCACAGTGAGTCAGACAGAAGCCCACATACAAGAAGAAGTGAGTTTCTTTAAAGTTTGATTGTTCTAATCTTAAAATATAAGGCCTTTTTTTTTGAAGAATTGGGGATTTATAAGGCAATTGTATTCCATCTATGTGAGAGGAGGCAGATTAGGCACAATATTTTGTATTTTGAAACTGCTTTATATCTATATAAAGTCCTCCTCGAAAACATGAAATCGGATTCCTTTCAGTGAACATCAATTCTTAAAAAATGTTCTTAGATGACCATATGCCTTTATATAGAGGTGAACAAATAGTGTTTATCTCTCTTTTTGTTTCCTTTCTTATGAAAAAGATTGTCATCATAAATGTCCAAGAAAATTATAACTCTTATGAAGCCTTGAGGTAGCTTCAATACCTCTAGACCAAATTTGTTTCCATATTGTGTAGTCCCATATGCACATATCCTTGTGTAGTGCATTTGCTTTAATTTTGGTCTTAAATTGCAAGATTGCGTCAGTTTATGATGAAACCCCACCCTTAAAAATATACAATTAAGTATTACAAAACAAAACATTCCCAAGAATTTATGGACAGTTTCTTTGGTAGTGCAATTGCTTGGCAAGTACCCAAGTATACTTATTATATAATGAAAGATAACAAATCTTTGAACAAGAAACACCATCAATGTGTTCATAAACATGAAAAGGATGTATATATTAAAAAAATATCATACAGATGTGCTTACATGCACAAATCCTGTAAAAGCTTAATCACATTAATGATGCAATCCAATTTTAAAACAACCCCTTGAAAAAAATCATGCGCACGCCACTGTCACCAACTTTGTCTGTCCCACCTAACCCTTACACCCAACCCTCAACCCCCAATTCCCAACCCCCAATTCCCAACCCCCGTACACTTATAAAATTAAAAACAATTCCTGCATGTGATAATGTAAGATATTTATTCAGAATATTATGAAAGTAAAATATTACGATGAGGAAAAAGCGGTTATTAGAAAGAAAGCAAAAGGTAAGGTCTTGCCGAGATTCGAACTCGGATTACAGGATTCAGAGTCCTGGGTGCTAACCGTTACACTACAAAACCTTGCTTGCAAACTAGAGCGTTCACAGTGTATATATTATTGATTGATTGATTGATTGATTGATTGACTGACTGGAAATAAGCTCTAACCTAACCCTTACACCCAACCCTCAACCCCAAACCCTATAAAATTAAAAACAATACAATTAAAAACAATTCCTGCATATGATATTTATTTAGAATATTATGGAAGTAAAATTTTACAATGTATTAACGATAAGGAAAAAGCGGTCATTAGACAAAAGTAAAAGGTAAGGTCTTGCCGAGATTCGAACTCGGATTACAGGATTCAGAGTCCTGGGTGCTAACCATTACACTACAAAACCTCTCTTGCTGCCACGAGCGTTCTTAGTGTTAATATTATAGACTGATTGATTGATTGATTGATTGATTGGAAATATGATCTCTACCTTTCGTGGGTTATCCTCTTTAAGCTGACTTAATTTTGATCTGTTATTCTCTGATGTATGTTGGAAGCTTGACGAATATAAATCAATCAATCAATCAATCAGATGACCAGGGCCGTGCAACATAGACTAAGCAACAAGTCGTATGATTAAATGTTTTGATTGAGTGTATCAATCCCTAAAATTAATCGTACGATCAATTGCGAAGCTCTGTGTAAGGGGGCCCGGCTCTCAATAATTGTTTTCATATTTATGGCAACGTTCTAAGACACGAATTTTTAGGGAACTCAAGAAAGTATAATGACTTCATCTATGCTAGTGTATATCCGATAGAAGAAACAAAAACGAAAATTATAAAGGGATAATTTTTAGAAAGGCCACAAAAAAGTAAGTTTAGGCCATTGACCTGGTCAATCCTCTTACCTTTAAGACTGCTAAGCCTCTAAACCAAACCCAAACCCCTCTTGACCACCTCTTAGCTAATTTTGAGGGCGTCACTCACAGAGCTAGCCGTCAAGGTGTGTGTCTTAAACCTGGTGATCAAGAGTATTTCGTTGACAAACGATGTGTCATCTAGAATCAGGCAGAGAGGTATGGACGTCTACAGGGGTTGTTACGTGTTCGATTCGAAACAAATATCAGCACTCGTAGAGGTGTTTTACATAATTGTTAATTACTTATATTAATTAAATGTTGTGTAATAGTTAGGCCTGTCGAAATTAAACACAACAACAAAAATTACGTCACCCGTTTGTTAGCATCGGCGAAAAAAATTGAACTAACACTAAAGAAATGTCGCAAGAAAGTAAGCTAAGGCCATTGACCTAGTAAATATTAGTGCCTTGAAGACCGATAAGCTTCTGACCCCAATGCCAACCCACTTGACCGCCTCTTAGCTAAATTAGAGGGCGTCATTCGACCACAAGAGCTCGGCCTGAAGGTATGTGTCTTGATTTGGATGATCAGTAAAATTTAGATTACAGACTTGGCATCATTTGTTGCAAGGACTATCAAAGCCTCACTGCACTAGTTTGACCAGGAGTGATTAGACCTCCCTGTGTGGTTACTGACAGGTGGTTATCTTATCAAGTCAGCTCTCAATTAACATCAGAAAAAAGCGGATCATGGGGAACCAATGGTCACCGATTAGGCATTGTTTACTTATAGAGGGCGCAAGTAGCTGTAAGTAGTGCAGTAAGGCTTTAAAGGGCTACTGCAGGTTCAGAATAGAGCCGATCTTGGGTACTTGTTGTAAAGCCTCATTTCTATATAGAGATATATCTTTAAAATCATTTTTATTGACATGCAATAATCATAGATTATAATGTTTAGGGCAACCAGTTGTAAACCAACGAGTGAAAAGTCCCTGAATACTGCATACCTTTTTATAATCGTGCCTACATTTAATATAAAGCTTTAAAACATGAAATTGAAATGACTCCGTCTGTTGGCATCGTCTGCAGAAAGACAAAATGATTGAACTAAAACAAAAAGATCAAGTGCCGCAAAAAAGTAAGACAATGTCATCGACCTAGTTAATCCCATCACCCCATCTTGACCACCACTCAAGCTAAAGTAGAGGGCGTCGTTCAGAGAGCTAGCCCGAAGGTGCGTGTTCTAGTGACCAAGAATATTTTGCTGATACGATTTGTATCATCTGGTATCAGATAGAGGTTGGGAGCCAGGAGCGGGTCCCGGATTTGACAAAAGGAAGGGGGCGTAGTTCCGAAAAAGAGATCTGATAAGCAGATTTATATATTTTTTAAAGATGGTTAATATTATCTAGGTGCGTTTGGGGGTCAACAATTTGAAGGGGGGACAATTTATGTTGCTTTGTTAACAATATATGCCATGTTGGCTATAATAGCTTAAAGGGGGTATTGACTTGGCATCCATCCACACCCCCCCCCCCCACACACACACACACAAAGTCCGCCAGTGCATGGAATGTTTTTTGTTGCTGTACAAGGGTGAAATGAAGCTTGAGTTTTCAGGTGGAAAGAAAAAAAACAGGAATAAGATAAATTTAACGCCGTGGGGGCTGTTCTATACATTTCTTTATGTGAGAATATTGATATACTTCGTGTTCAACTTTTTGTTTAAAGTCATTTCTTGTGGTCGATGCTTCCGACTCCAGAGATAAACTACACACCCTTAAGGTGTTATGACCTTATACATGGTAAAATAATTTCGTTTAGTGAAAGTGTAATCTCAGCCACCGGCTTAAAATCCCATATAGTCGTCTCCTCACTCTACAATTGCTGTTTGGACTACAAACAATATTGACAAAAGTGTGCACGACTCAACGCATAAATACATTTTTAACAGTGTTTAGCAAAGACGATTAAAAGACAAAAAGTGTATTATCATTTAGACTAACACATTCTTCAAAAGTAACGGCCTACATTTAAACAAGCTTACGGCATTACAGTGTGTAATAGTTATTATATGAACAAAAATGGCGGAACTATAAACGGTACTGTCACTTTGCAAAAACGTTTCATCCAGTCAAATCCCGGCACAGACCCCTAAGCTAAAATTCTTCATTTTCTAAATGGATGATACAATTTTTCAAGTAGGGCAAGAACTGCCACAAGCTGCTCTCATTTGAATGAGTGGGTTGTACCCCTTTTATTTTCTTCTTTAAAAAGAATTATGTCAGACTACGATGATTGAAATTATTCATTATTCCGTTGACTGTACTTTCTTGATCCTATTTCCGGGCTGTGTCTGAGCATGACGTTTTTTGAGACACGCATCGTCACATTTCATAGATGATAATCCTTTTGTAATGATCCCATCAATGTCATTAATGGTTCGTGAAATATTGAGTGAAATTGGAATGCACGAAGCATACAAAATGGAAGCACAATTTTAACCGTATCAATCACGTCATAATGGTCTATTTGTTGTGTTCTATTTCATAACCTTGCCCATGATCCATATCCTTATCTTGAAAAGTTATTGGTTGTCAAGAAGGAGAGCAGAATGGTGGCTTTTTAATAAAATGTGATACGTGCATATTAAAGGCACACTGTCCTACTTGTAGCTACTTGCTCCCTCTATATAGAAAACTTCCCAAATCGGTGCCTGTTGGTCCCCCATGATCCTCTTTTTCTTATGTTAAATGAGAGCTGAGTTAATGAGATAGCCACCTGTCACACTGACCTCGCTGGCTCGCTGTGTGGTCTAATCCCTTCTAGCTGCAGTAGTAACGCCTACCTTTAAAGGGATCTAGATGTATTGTAGACATATTTTTTTTCATTTAAAAAACAAGAGTACAAAGCTCCTTGAGTTGTCGTGGGCTGGTGGATATGTCACCTGGCATCACGGGGTTCGCGGTTCAAGTCCCACCGCGGCACTAATGCCATTTGGCATCAAGTTAATATACTCGTTCCACTCTCCAACCATGTGTTAAATGGGTACCCGATAGGATAGTGAACATTAATGAGGTAAAATTGCGCCTAGCACAATCCAATGACCGACGTATTATTAAATACAATGTGAAGACCTTTCAAAACGCAGTATTTAGCGCTATACAATTGTGACTATTGTTTATCAAAACGTTTGTTTTTAAGAAATATTCAGGTAATACCAATAAAAACAACACCACTCTTTGACTATGATTCGGGCACATTAACATTTTATTGTTAAGTACATTGTAACCCAGTTTTACCATATACGGCCTTCGTACCTAAAGCATGAACAGTTTAATAGCACCAGTGTAAAGGGGGTTGGTTGAAATACATCGGGCAGTACGTGCGGGAAGAAAGGTACATGATTCCAGCGTGCGTTGACATACGTTAGATGTCAACACAGGTGAAAATAACTTTCGTTGAGGAACAGTTGTGTAAATCATGGCCCAAGGAATTCCGTCTTACTGCTTTCTGTAATATTTGCCGAGTGATCCTGACTTTTTTCAACTACATTCTATGTAATGACATACAAACACAGGGAGCCACATGACGTTAACATGGAATGCAGCATGTGATGGTGGATGCATTCCGCTATCATGTGCGGCCACCCCTTACGTGTTAACAGCACCATCAGGCTAGATTTGTGAATTGGTACTGGCATCCGGCATTTAGAAGAAAATGTTTAGGTGTAACACCGAGTGTGACTGACTGATAAAGGCATTATGTACATCAACATGAATCGACATCAAGCCGAGTCAAGGAAACTCAGTGAGCCAAACATGCCGAAAGAGTACCAATGGCATTTGTTGGGGCGTAGTCGTGAGAAAAGTAATAGTAGTATACATGTAAATCGAAGAAGTAGTTGTAGTTGTGGCAGCAGCGGCTGTTAAAGTAGTAGTATCTGTAGTTGTAGTGGTATTTAAGTGGTAAAAGTTATAGCGGTAGAATTAGTAGAAAACGAAGAAAGAAGGAGAAGAAGAACTAGTTATAGTAGAAAAAGTAGAATTAGTAGTAGTAGAAGTAGTAGTAGTAGAAGTAGTAGTAGTAGTAGACAGAAGAAGGAGAATAACTAGTAGTAGTGGTAGCAGCAGTATTATAGTATTAGTAGTAGGAGTAGTAGTAGTAGTAGTAGTAGTAGTAGTAATAGTAGAAGTAGTAGTAGTAGTAATAGTAGTAACATGAGGAAGAGGAGGAGGAGGGATATACTTCTAACGAAAGTGATAATACTTTTGGGTCGTGCATTAAAGTTAGTCTAGATTATCTCAATGTGTTGTAAGATCAGTTAAAACGGGTAGCAGGAAAAGCAGTGGAATTAGTATTAACATTTTAATGTTACTAATGAAAGTAACAATCGTGATGATGAAAGCAGTGGTAGTACGTGTAGATGTGGTAACACATTAGAGACAAAAGTGGTTTCAGTAGCATTTGTGGCAGAATCAAACAGAGCTGTCTGAGTACGACAGAATACTAGCAGTCGCATTAGTAAATTAAAATAATCGTAATTTAAACACGTACATGCAAGTTCTGTAACCAAATGGGAAATCTAATAGAAGTATATTAATCGAACGATTTCCCCCCCCCCCCCCCCCCCCCACTACAACCTGTAATGACTCTTCTTCATCCAGGATGATCCAGGTACCTCATTGTGCCTCGTTACTTAATCATTTTTTAACCTGCTCTCATTAATAAAAAGCCATCAAATTTTCCCCCATCTTCTATCTACCACCACCTCCTCCCCTTACCCCCATGGGGACACTCCACCCATGAGACCCTCCCCCATCTTGCGGTGGCGGTCTTTCTGGTTTGGCAGCTACTTCGAAGTCGACTGTCATGACGGGATGCCGGCTGCTGCCGACGCGGTCTCTCCTCGCAGCTAAAGACAAATACTCCCCCTTCTCCTCTTGGGACTCCAACTCCGTGACAATTTCTCTATTCCCCTCAACATTCCTGCGCACATGGAGACAACAAGAAGAAAACTCCTCAATCAATAATCCTGAGAGGGAGAGATAGGAGGGCGGCGTCTTTCTTTTCATATTCTTTTCGCACCTTTATTGTGTGTGCAAACGCTCTTTGCACATCTTTCTCCGAGTCTCCTCTCCCTCTCTCTCTCTCTCTCTCTCTCTCTCGAAAGTTTCGATTTACAGCGATCACGTACTTGTGGATGGAGAAGAATAACCGAGACGACCAAAATAAGGGGGCCTGGAGTAGGGAGCACCCGGATTTCTGATCTCGTATTTATTTTTTTATCCAGGGTCTTGGAGGCATCTCATTGCTTTCATAATATCCCTGTGAAAATTCCCAGGTCCCTAATCATTCCCAAATATCATTATCAATTTTGTGAAGTCGACGTTTCAGCGTCGGTTTTCGGGTTTCCTAATTGAAAGGTATTTCCCTCGATATTGGCAATTTATTGTATTAGTTCGAATTGAAATGGCAATTATATCACAGACATGACTGTGTTTGTCTTGTTTTGCTTTGTTTTGCTGGTTTTGTTTTAGGGTTCTTGCAATGCAAACAAATCTGATACAAATCTAAGTTGATTTGATTGTGAATCGTTTACGTTTTCTCATAAGTTGGCAGATTTATACAGGATTATAAAGTGAACCAATTTTCATCATTCTCTTTATGCTTATTGTTATTATTATCATTATTACTTGTTACTTATACCGCGCTTTGCCTCATAAGGCCCAAAGAGCTTATATCTGTAGCTATACCCCTTCCTTTGAAGATGAAAGGGCGCGCGGAATCTGTCATTATTATTTGCCATGAAAAGAAACAAAAAATGTTATTCATAGCATGCTTGTCTCATAACCTTGCATTCAGGCGCGATAGCTCAGTCGGTAGAGCAGTGGTCTCGTAATCCGGTGACCAAGGCGATGCGCTAGTGCCCTTTGGTAAGGCATTAATCCTCATTACCAGCTCCCTCGGAGAGGACATAAAGCCTTCGGTTGCCTGGTTGCTTACTAACAAGTATGTATTGCTATCTTAGCTGTCAGGTAAAATAACCACCACAATTATTCTTTTCTGCTTCCAGGTTCATATCCTCGGCTGGCGTTGACGTTTCGGATCAAGCGAAATGTGGGTTTCTTCTTCCTTCAGACCTACCTTCCATCCATCTTACTCGTCATGTTGTCCTGGGTCTCCTTCTGGATCAACCATGAAGCAACATCAGCCAGGGTTTCACTGGGTAAGGAAGAGTCAACCAGGGGGGCGTTTCACAAAACTTTTCATCAGTGACAAATGACAGTTTGTGTTATAAGCTACTGAAATCCTTGCTTCTGATTGGTTATCAGCAGATTTGTCACTGATTTTTGTCATTTGTCTTTGAAAAAAGGCTTTTTGAAACAGTTACCAGTTATCAAGGAACGTCTATTGTACAGAACGCTGTGTTCCCACAGGGGAAGGACATTGTCCATGACATGTGAAAAGAGAGTGTTGAAATAGGGTAAAAAAGTGTGGATACACAGAGAGAAGTTGTGTGAAAGTAGTGTGGAAATAGTGTAGGATTGTGTAGATATGCTGTAGAACAATGTTTAAGTTGTGTGGAAACAGTTGATATTAACTTTAGAGTTAAGCAAAATGTTGGCTTGTTTTTCCTCCAGACCTACCTTTCATCCATCTTACTCGTCATGTTGTCTTCAAATTCAAATTCAAATTCAAAATTTACTGTCCAATGATTGGAAATTTGTTCCGTTTGCATGTCAGTACAAGATTACAAATTTAAAAAAAATCAATGGGATACAAATGGGATATCAATTGGTGTCCTCCTGGATCAACCATGAAGCAACATCAGCCTGGGTTTCACTGGGTAAGGAAGAGTCAACAAGTTTATCAAGGGACGTCTATTGCACAGAACGATGTGTTCCACAGGGGAAGGACATTGTCCATGACGTGTGAAAAGAGAGTGTTGAAATAGGGTGAAGTAGTGTGGAAATAGTGTCGAATTGTGTAGAAATGGTGTGGAACAATGTTTAAGTGAAGTGGAAAATGTGGAAACAGTTGATATTTTCTGTGGAGTCAAGCGAAACATGGCTTGTTATTCACCTAGATACACCTTCCATCCATCTTACTCGTCTTGTTGTCTTGGGTTTCCTTCTGAATCAACCATTAGGCTACATAGGCTAGGGTTTCACTGGGTAAGAACAATTCAGCAGGGTTTAAGGGGATACCACCTTATCTACTGCTTTAGCCTGAGAGAACACGGTGTTCCACAATATAACAAAAGAAAATTCATGTGAACAACAAAAGAATTGCAAAGATAGAGTATATATGTGTAATACAGTATGGGAATGATGTATTTCACTATCTGTTTCGATTTGATGTCCCGTGTCCCGTGTGTCTTTCAAGAATCAACAGTGAAGCCACACCAGTCAAAGTTTCATTGGGTTAAGAAGGAGCAACCGGTTAAAAGGGACTAGCCATCGAACTTTCTTGAAGAACACAATGTGGAAACTGTTTCATAGTGTAAAACTTGTGTGAAATCCTGTAGGACAGTGTGGAATCAAGTCAGATACAGTATGAAACTAGTGTGGAGACAGTGTGAACATTATGTGGAAACACAGTAAAATAGTGTGGAACCTGTTGAAAGAATGCGGAAATGATAGTGTTAATTTCGTTTGGAGACAGGGACTGTGAAGAAACTGTGGAAATGGCTTTGGAATAGCGTGGAAACAGTGTGAATCTAGCCCAAAATAGTGTTCCACAGTTTTAAAAACGGTGTGGATACAATGTGAATGAAGTGTGAGCATGGTGTGTTCACATTGTTGTCAAATGTGCTCTGTATTTATATTGAGACGCATAAAAAGACTGTGATTCCGTGACTTTGAACTATTTCGGAAAAGTCCGTTATCATGTTTTCACGATTCAGCCACTTTAAGCTTTTATCTGCAAAAGGAAACAGCAGTCTTAGGTAATTGTAACCTCTTAATTATCTGTACGAGATCAAGGTTACAGGATAAATTTATGTCAACCAGGTCAAGTGGTCAGACATTACCGTGAAATGGGTTTCAATGATAAGGATGACCTGAAAATCAGAATAGAATTCAGACATAAATGTATCTGCTAAAGAGGGCAGGCCATCCACTCGAACTGTCAAGCCATCTCAAGTGATGTCATCCTAGAACCATCCCATTGTCCTATGTTTCAACTCGAGATAACGCGGCCTGTCCCCGCGGAAAGATCGCAACATCACATACACATCGTGACCACAGACAATTAAATTTGATTTACAAATGTTGCCAATGTGAACACACCGTATTTACTCCGTCTTTGATCAGTAGTTTTGACTTTATAAATCATAGTAATGGACTGTGGTCATCGCAAGAATTGAAATGTGCTTACATCAAATTGAGCCAACATGTGATATAATGTAGGCTTTTCTAATTTCGGATGATTCCTTTAGTGTTGAGAATATTAAATACTCTGATAAATTATTTCTCGGTGTGGCCAAGGTAAAAGGTCACGGTGTGTTCACATTGACATGGCTTTATGGAAGACGTTCATCCATTCAAAGTTTTGACGACTTCTTAGAAAGTCTTGTTGACAATGTGTTCACACTTGTCAACACTGGCCACATCTATCATGACGATGAGCCCGTATCACCGGATGATCTATTATTATAAACAGTTCCAAAATGTTGATACTGTAAAAATCATGTTGAGTTGACTCATTTTGTTTTGAACTGTGGCCACACAGTGCCGCAATATAAGAATGGCGGTATGAACATCGATTAACAGAGTATGATCAACAATGAAGGATTACCAGAGTTTTTTTTTTTATTAGCTCCTTGGTATATAACCCCCTAAAGTTGTTGATACTTTGGCATAATATTTCCCCTGTATCTTTCTGTAGTACACGGTGGCTACAAAAGTGTTGGGATCACAATGTGTTTACACAGAAGATTTAAGACAATAATTGTTAATTTTTTGTTAAGTCTTTTTTCCACAAATAAAAATACAATAGAAGCTATTAAAATGCTACCAAACAAACAACTGACAACTGTCGAAAATAATATCGCTAGTGATATTTGTTTGCCTCGCAATGTATGGTCAACAAGGGATCTAAAAGATCACGACGTTTCGTGCGCCGCTGCAACACTTCGTCAGGTGATAAAATCTAATGTTGACGATACATTGCGAGACAAACGAATATCACTAGCGATATTATTTCCGATACTACATCTGCAATGAGTAATATATTCAGCATAATTGACAACCATATATAAATACATCATGGTCGTTTGAGTCTTGAAATGAAATTATATAGTACGGTGGAGAATACTTTTGTCCTGAGAGAAAACAAAAGGATTTGATAATTTGAGGAAACAAAAACTTGTAATTAATTTGTGATTGACAATATTCATGCGATATATAGCCAGATAACAAAATGTGTTCACATTGTTCCCAGCCTATGGAACGCTACTTCAACTGTATGTGTATGTGGTTGCTCGACCAAACGGGGAAACCCCTATTTAAAACAAAATTGGTTGAATGATATCAGTTACTCGCCTCTTAGGCGATCCTCGTGTTTACTGTGTTTTCCCGTTACCACTGTATCGACATGCATTGTTGACCACCGGATAAATTAAATGGGAATTAGAATGTGTTAAGTTCCATGTATACCATGCTCAAATCTTTCCGTTCACAATTTGTCATTATTCCTATTTCTTCGACCATTTACTTTTTTAAAGGGGAAATTATAAAAATGGAGACGTAGATTTATTCATTGGTCGAATGGAGAATATTATAAGCATAGTAATGCAGACATTTAAAGCTACTTTTAACAAAGAATATTTGTTCAAGCCTTTACGATATTAAACTAAAAGTATTGACTACTTTAATTGTATAGCCAAAACAAAATACTGCTAATGTGACTTATAGCGAATAATTTATGTCATTGGTTATTTAGATGTGCACATTGCGTGTTTTATCTGTCATTACCTGCCCTTACAGCTTTAAAAAAAATCTCATAAACTCGTATCAATTCGACCCACCCATGATTAATTTTCACTTAGTGCGAATATAATACAACTTTCCTACCAAAAATGATATTTTTAAGTCATATGGTTTATGTGATAAACTACAATACTTCACCCACCGCATTCTGCAAATCATTTTATCATTTTAGTCTTCAGACATTCAGTATTAAAATTAATCATCCTACTTGTTTAATGCACTTTCCAGTCACTTCATTTTTGGTTAATGCGAAACATTATAACCGATCACCTTGATCTAATCGATTGCCCTTCCGATCGTAACATCTTCACAGATTAAGCGCGGGAAAAAAGGTGGCAACAAATTATTCACTTCACGTCTGCTCTTAAGTTGTTCGTCCAGTGAGCAAACAAGGCCGCGTACGTCCACGTGCTACGTGACACCAATTTTATAAAATCATAAAATATGAATTTCTTTGCTTAATCCTTCCCCCCCCCCCCCCCTTGAAATGCGTGTGCAGCCGCTTAATGACAACCTTGAAGGGTTGAAGTGCACCTCAAGGTCAAGTTGAAGGTCCAAGCAATTCCGACGTCACTTTAAAAGAACATGTAACTTTAGATGTACTAGCTCTGTATGTATCGACAGACACTTTTAGTTTCTTTTTCAATAAGAAATTATCTTTTAATAAGAAAACAACGGGGAGAATCAGGCATTCGAATCTTACTTTGCGTGAACCTTACACGGGATAATAGGGACTTTTAGATTTGCGTGGACGTGTGACGTCCATTCAAAGCAGTGCCTTAAAAGGACGTCGATCGTAGCAATCCCCATTGTCTTCGTGCGAATCTAAAAGTCCCTAATTCTGGAGCTCAGCAAACGGATCATCACTAGAATGACATGAAAAAAAATGCATTCTACATACACCTTCGATATAAAAAACAACAATGGTGAGTAATGTATAAATGAATGTAATATTCCGGGAAGCAACAAATGGTAAACTCTTTGTATAGTTGCATCACAGGGGTTAAGGTCGCTGACCAGAAATTCCATCTGCGAGGTTAAACAGCAATGCCAGTGACCACACCAGAAAGATCACGGTGACCATAAAGTTCAATAATCCTTGTTCTAGAGGACATTTGATTGGCTATCACGATCTTGATTCATTCATGATTCATTCAAAATTGCGTCGATGATTTGGAAGGGGGACGCAGAGGTAATGGCGAAAATGTGGATGGAAATTGAAGAATAATACTGAAATTGAACCGGGTAGATATGTATTCATGTGGGCATGGTCTGCAGTCAATTGGCTAGATAATTGTATCAACATCGAGAGGGTTCCAAAGTGAATCCTTGAACGGTCATTCACTTCTTAGTCCTAGATATACACTGGAATTGCTGATCAGCTTGACAACAGCACAGAGACAGAACTCCGAGTTTTGCTAGAAATATATTCCACATTAGCATGGCCAGCATTCTGGGGGTAGCCGTGATGACAGTGCCCACAAATGCGCCAGGAGTATCATTTTTGACAGACATGGCGCATTATAAATGTTCACTATTTATTATTAAATTGAGGAGGAATAGAAGACTCATATTCTAAGTAAGAATATCAAGCGTGTCGGCAAAATGTACAATGCCCATTATCAGATCACATGGGAGGGGTGGGGGTGTGCACCCTCAGCAACTTAATGAAGGTTAAAAAACAACACGAAACACGGTTGTACAAATGGTAATTCACCGTAATAGATGATCAACGTCTTTCTTGGAAGATAGAAATTGAATGATAAACAAAATATATCCTGAACCTCTAGTTCTTTTTTTGCTCTTTGGTGCGCATTTAGATTCCTCTCAAATCCCTTTGGCATGTTTGGTAGATGTGGTAGATAAACCATATTATTCATTTATAGAGTTCCACCACATTTGGTGCCAATTTCTTTCTTTCTTAAATTGTTAAAAGCCATATTACAGCATATTGGTTGAGTCAATGACACTGTGACACATCCTGTGATCGGTAGTTTAGATTGAAAGTCCTGTTTTGCATCCCTTGTTTATATTCGATTTCCCTTTGATTAAGCCAACCTATAGGAGTGAATGACCGTATTGCCGATAAGATATGGGTTAATCTTCCTCCAGACACAACTAGGGAATCAAAAGAAAACATTCGCGCTGATACCCTCATCAAACTTGTAATGATGATCGAAATGATATACAGAGGAGATAGTCATGCAGGCGATATAGGGGGTATGACAGAACAAAATACCCATATGCACAAAATTACGATTGGCACCTGCTCGGCGCAAAACGGGAAATTAAAGAACGGCAGCTAAGGAAATCAGGTAACCCTAAGGGCCTTCAGCTCAGTCATGTCTGAAAGAAGTTCCTTGATAGGATAGGGCTACTGTCACGTCTTCTGTCGGAGGTTCTCTAACCTCTATCAAAAATGGCGGGCCATATTTTTGCGCTTGGCTTGCCTAATGTTCGCCCGGATCCAGTCGAAATATCATTTCATTTGGCCATGCGTGTAATAATAGCCGCTTCGGCGAGCGCGATCTGCCAAAAGTCAGTTATTGCAATATTTATGTGTCAATTTTATGAGCTGTAATGAATATGATCTGTCAATGTAAATATTATTAGGCCTTGTATCATTCTTTCTCCTTTATTTTTGTATTTATGTTTGTGTTATTCGCTCTCTCTCTCTATCTCTCTCTCGCTCTAGTGCTCTACCTCTATCTCTCTTTCTGTCTCTCTCTAATACTCTACCCCCTCTCTCCCTCTCCTCTCTCTCTCTCTCTCTCTCTCTCTTTTTTTTCTCTCTCTCTCTCTAATGCTCTACCCCCTCTCTGTCTGCCCCCCCCTCTCTCTCTCTCTCTCTGTGTCTCTGTCTCTCTACAATGCTCTCTCTCTCTCCTCTCTCTCTCTCTCTCTCTCTCTCTCTCTCCTTTCATCTCTCCCCCTTCTCTCTATTAGGGTGCCTCTCTTTCATTTTCCTCCCTCTTATTGTCTGGCATGGGATTCTCTCCTCTTTCAGTTTTCAGTTCGTTGACTTCGTATTTATCACAATCCGATGATCATCTGTTTTATTAATAGAAAGATATTATAAAGGGGTATCGACTTTTGTCAATTATTGTCATTTTATCGAGTGCGTTGCGTCTGTCTACGTATCCAGTCGTCCAGACATTGGGGTGAATCTCCTGTTTGCCCGTGTGGTTGGGTCTTTATACCACTTCTGCGATCACAGTTAAGATAATAACAAAAACAAAGAAAGTTAGACTTTTAATTATTCAAACTATTATGATCATAATCGTGTTGCTCATACGTGTGTCTGAAAATTAACATTTTGAATCATAGGATGGCGTAACATTGCTTTTTTTAACAATTTTTACCCCTCGTATTCTGAAACATCATACAATATGCTCTTTTATTAGTGGCCGGGGTTGTGAAGCCCTACGTGGACCGGATATTGAATATTTCATTTAATATTTACAATTTATATGTTTAATTTTTGTTTGTGTAGATCGTCACTCATTAGTGAGTGTTTCATTTGGCTACTGTGGCTCATAAACGTGGTAAAACAAAAAAGTCCTGGTAAAACAAACGAAAATGAATTCTCACAGAATCAAACGAAACTTAGAACCGAATTTTCAAGATTACAAATAAATGTCATTTGCCAAACAATATTGGTGGAAAATGTACTGGCTGAGTAATGAGCAAAGAAAGATAAGGAAATCAAGGAAAGTCGGGGCCCGAAACCATGTGTAGTCCCATATACATCTTTCTGTGTACAGTGCTTGTTACTTTACCAAGACTGGGCCAAATTTATTATGATTTTGATGACCTTGCAGTCCACACCAATACTTACATGCTATATGATCATCTCTTTCTGATCCATTCCACACCTTTTCTTTCACAATGCAATCGCATGAACCAGAACTCAACTTAATCTTTAACTGTAGAAATATACTCATGATGCGTCTCAACTTATCTTTCCCCAACCACTCCGCAGGTATAACGACCGTCCTGACGATGACCACCATCAGCACGGCGGTTCGGCAGTCGCTGCCCAGGATCTCGTACGTCAAGTCCATCGACATCTACGTCATCACCTGCTACTCGTTCGTGTTCGCGGCCCTGGTCGAGTACGCCATCGTCAACTACAACTACTGGCTGGAGCAGAAGAAGAAGGTGAAGGAAGCGCATGGCATCAAGAACAACCCCACGCAGAACAGCAATAATAAAAAACCGCCTGAAGTAAGATATGACCAGGTTTGTAAAACTAGAAGTGTTTGCTATAAATTGCATCTTGCTTTCTATCGAGTACAAAATATGTTTCAAGAAATAAAAGGAATCCATGCATGGATTAATTTATAGAGCAAGTTATGTCTCAAAGCCCTGAATTAAAATAATTAGTTTTTATTTTTATTTTTCTTCTCAATTCGTAGATAGCGTTGAAAATAGAATAGGCTTGTTTCCTTTCTCAAGAAAAAATAAACGCCTGTTATTTTAAATAATTATATAATTAAATGTAATATTATTGGTCTTATTCATATTTTCCATAATGTATCCTGGGGAATTAAAGACTTTCATATTAATATGTTAACATTTGCTCTAATCAGCACCAATTGGTTTAAGATCTGGTATGAAATGTGTCTCAAAGTATTCCCCCCCCCCCCCACAAAAAAGTGTGTTGATATTTATTCCCAAAATACAGTATACATGTTATTCCATATCACACTGTCTTTCATAATGTTCTACTTTTTAATCTATTATTGTCTGCAGTTACAGCAGTTCAACCCTCAGGTTGCACTACGGCTTTCCCAGGTCGATTCCGAAGACGACATCCTCGAGGACGATGAAATGAAGAACAGCATGGGTATGGACGCCCTCAACGGTAACGACCGCGGTCATCGCCGAACGTCGCTGACGTATAGACCGCAGCACCGGAACAACGCCCAACTCAACGCGCGCAATAACACGGCATACGGACCGCGTTACACGACCGTCAACCCGAGCATCACTAGACGTCGAAAAAAGAAGCCGAAGAGGATCCGAGTGTTGCCGAGGATCCGAAATGTAAATACAGTCGACCGAGTGTCGCGAGTCCTCTTCCCGTTTTTGTTTTTATTATTTAATGTATTATATTGGGTCGGGTATCTCTACGTATTGCCTAATAGGTCAAAAAATGAATAGTCGTAATACATATATCAGCATTAAATAAGTAACATGTATTAGATACATTATATCTTCACAGTGTAGCTACTTTATAGTCGGAGCAACGAATCAATTACTCGGTTTTCTTTTTTCTACTTATGAATTACACTTAGCCTAAAGTATACATTACATTTGCAAGTTAGATATTTTATACTATCATACGAAAACAAATCATAAACATCCATAAACATGTGAATGCATGTTTAAGAAAAAAAAAATGCATACTCCGTACTGTAAATTCTACATCATATAATATTTGCGGTATCATTGTTTTCACTTCAATGATGGACAAAAACGCTGGGATGTGTACTTGCATTAATCTTGAGTGTATTTCGGAACTTGACCCCATGATAAACTTCCTACGAGTGTATGTTACAGATATGGATATGTGGAATATTTGTTACCGTGGTAACAATATTAAGGTAATAATGTATTCATACTTAAAATGTGACACCCTAAATATATACCAATGCTCTTGGAACTGAGTAGTTTGCAGCTATTTATTCCCAATTCCTCCCATCATGTCCATTTGGATGACTATGCTATGCCAATGCTATGTCAGCAGGTGGGTATATCCCAAAGGAGAACATATAGGGCAGAGAAGGAGAGCGGACGGAAAAAAGAGAGAGTGGAAGCAGAAAAAATTAAAAGAGAGAGGGGGAGAAAGAGAAACAAAGACAAGAGAAGCAGAGACAAAGAGAGAGAGAGAGAGAGAGAGAGAGAGAGAGAGAACGAATGTGTGTAGATGGGAGAGAAACAAAGAAACAGCGATTGTGGGAAAGGGAAAGTGGAAGAGAACTAAAAAAAAGTGAAAGTAGATAGAAAGGAAAACAAAAGGAAAGGAGAGTAAGGGACGGAGGGAAATAGAGAAACAGACATGGGGGTGAACCAGAAAGAGGGAGAGATTGGGTGAAATAGAGAGAGAGAAATGGGGAATGGAGAAAAGATAAAATGTGTGCACAGTTTAAGTTTTAAAATGAGTACAGGGAGAAAAGAGAGAAATAAAATGTATAGCTGGAATATATAGGGAGAATGTGTAAAGAGAAGGATAGGAGTAGAAGGTTATGAAGTAGATAGGGAGTTGGAGAGGGGGCATAGCTTTAGGCAGAGAAGGTGATCAGAAACGAACAATGGCAAAGAGAAAGAAGAGAGAAAGGGGAAGATAGGAGAGAAGTAATGAGAATGGGAAGCAGAGGAAGACAGAAAAAGAGATGAAAGAGGCCAAGAAAAGAGAGAGAGAGAGAGAGAGAGAGAGAGAGAAGAATTAGGGCACCGATTCAGTGTATTGTATGTTCATGTTCATGCACTTGTCATAGCTTTTAAGTTAGCAATTTTCATTTGGTTTCCCGCTATCCCTTTTTCGTTCCAAGGAAATAAAATAAAATCTTTGACCCACTTTTCTTTCTTATAAGCCATAATTAACCTGGTAAAGCATTTCCACTTTAATCTCGTATTGAATAATTTCAAGGGTGGTTTGTTTTCATATCTTTTTCATCACAAGTCTTCAAAGTCACCAATAATTTACCTTGTCATATCTTTTGTTGGTCAAAGTTGAGTGAGGCCATCCACTTCACGCGAACGATGGCCTTATAACCCTCCTGGCGTGGTCGAAACCAGGGGGAGACAAATAAAATAACGAAAAATCCTATCTTCCCTAGCCTAACAGGATTTTACGTCCCAATGGGTTTAGGAAAAGCTACCTGGCTTGGCGGTACTCTTCAAACTACAAATCCAACACTGTAAATTGAATTACAACCCGGCAAAGCCAATTACGAAGTGCCATCGTATTACATGCTTTATCCACCTATGAAATTACACGACACAATCGATAAACGTAAGTGCGTTTTGCGCCTTGCAATTTTGTGTCCTGCTTATTTTTTAACAAGCTTCAGTGGACCTGAGTTAGGACCGAAAGCTGATTCTTTTTCAAAGGATTAGATAAATTTCAGCGAATCATTGACTTAATAATATTTGTTTACGTCGACAAACGTTATTGAAATATGAAAGAAAAAATTTGGTCATGGTATCTGATTGGTGGAAATTTGTCACGTGACGTCAGGGACGATAGACCATCAGGAAAGAAGCCTATCGTACCCCGTAGGAGGCGCTGTTCCTCGTTAAAATTTAACATTGCGGATAATGCCAAAGACATTCTTTTGTAGATCTCAATAATATTGCCGTCATAACATCCGCTATTTTTGTCCTTCATCTTAAATATAATTAACTGTTCAAATGTTTAGCAAATAACTTTCTCCTAAGTCTTTTCAGTAATATTGCTGTCATAACATCCGCTATTTTTTTCCTTTATCTTAAATATAATTAACTGTTCAAATGTTTAGCAAATAACTTTCTATCAAGTCTTTTCAGAGCACATTTAAATTTAAAAAAAAATCATTATTACAATATTATTTTCTTGTTCGGTTTCTACCTCTACCCCACTTATAATTCTCTTTTGCTCACTCTGTCTTTGTCTCTCTCTCTTTTCTCTCTCTCTACCTGTCTCTGCCATATTTATTTCATAATGTGTACGCCCTTTCTATCATTTTCCAAAGTCTCTCTTATTTTCCTCTTTTAATATTTTGTTTTAATTATGTTGTTCCACAATATTGCAATGACAAATCTAACTTTATGATAGTGATCGATTTTTGGCATGTCAATCATAAATCGTTTTACTTTAATTTGATTGGAGGATGATTCTGAATAGAAAGTGCTCCATTCCCAGTATTAGAGAGTGGGAGGAGAGATACGGAGAGGGGAGACGGGGTTTTGAGAGAGAGAGATAGAGAGAGAGAGAGAAATAGAGAGAGAGAGGGAGAGAGAGAGAGAGACATGAGAGAGAAAAGGGGAGCGAAATAAGTGTAGAGTGAGGGATGGTGTAGACTGTAGAGGGAGAGAGAAATACAAAGAAAAGAGTCCGAGAGATAGAGAATTTGGAAACAGAGAGGAAGAGTCAGATATAAAGAGAGAGAGAGAGAGAAAGAATAAACAGAAAGAAACAGAGAGACAAGAGTCACAAAGAGAGAGAGAGAGAGAGGTGGAGGGTTGAGGGATGGTGTAGAGGAGAGAGAAATAGAAAGAAAATAGTCAGAGAGAAAAAGAGATATATAGAAAGAGAGAGAGAGAGAGTTAGAGAGAGAGACAGAGAAATAAAGAAGAACACGGGGATAAGAGAAGGTATATAATTATAAGATAGGAATGAACCAATCGTGAACAAATGTATGAGTGTAAGATCAACAGCTACTGCAGACTGAAGTTTATTTGATATCACAGCAGTTTATGCATTTTTAACAAACTATCTTGATACACCAAATCTATTCTTTACAAGCGCCACTCATAAGCTCATAATAACATCATTTGTATGTGTAGCCCATGAGTTTGAAACCAACTTCGCTTTGTTTTTGTATTAAAACCATTTCATCCGAGGTAAATCCATTTATCATGCAAAAGTTAATGCCTTTTTACTATCATGACATTTTCTATTACAATGTAGGCATATAGATGTGATTGATACTACCTGTATGTCCCCATGTGTAATATCCATCAAATGTAAACCCTTTAATGAGTAACATGGTCATTGTGGTATCACTAATAGTTACATACGATTTGTTACACGGCTATGTAGAATGTTATGTTGGGAGAGAAAGAGAGCGCTTTGAATTGTTTTACCAAATACGTCACCAGGGTTATATACTTTATTAAATTTATGAAATCATAAGATATTTTAAAGCATACGTCATGGATATTAACGAAACACGTTACGTCATTTATGTGAGCAAAGAAATTTCGTACACTGTTAAAACAAGTATTAAAAAACTGCGGGTTAAAAAATTGTTGATTAAAAAACGCTCAACGTTGGTTAAAAATGTAGTGTTGATTAAAATTTACTTTTAATCTTGCGTTGGTTAAAAACAGTGTTGATCAAAATTATTCCTTTTAACCTATGTTGGTTAAGTCTAAGTCGTTTTCAAAAATTGTAACCCAGCATGGATTAAAAACAAAATTCCGACAGTAATGAAAGCCCCCTTCCGGTTAAAGTTTAATCAATGTTGATTAAAGTACTGGTCACGTGACCCAACGGAACGATATCGAAGCGCGTAGCTAGCGATCGCTCGACATACAAATAAAGTACATGCGAAGTACACGCAGTTTACGCGTGCGACAAAATTAACAATGGAGGTTGTCGCGAGGACCTGAGAAATGGGGGTTTGGACGGTCTTATCTCCGTGTTTTCAGGTAAGAAATTATTTTAATATTATCATCATCAATTCTAAGATTGTAAGGAAGAAGTGAAATAAGGTTCTTGCTCAAATCAAAAACGATTTGTGTCCCCTAGGCTGTACGTAGCTCAACCAACAAGTAGCATTTTTCTTGCACCGTGCACCTGGCTAACGTAAGCACACACACACTCATCAGTCTGCAAGAATCTTCAACCGTGAAGGATGCAGACCCAATTAAAGAAGGAGAAGTGTAGACCCTAGGCCTATTACGGATCACCTACCCAAATTGCATGCATGAATAATAATCTTATTTTTTAAATCTAATTGTATCTAATTGTTTGAAACAATTAAATATAAAATAAGATGTCATCATGAAGTGAAACGTCTTCATGCATGCAATTTGGGTAGGTCATCCGTTGCACTTACTGGCTGAGCTACAACCTACGGGCCGGGACACAAAGCGTTTTTAATTTGAGCAAGAACCTTATTTCACTTCTTCCTTCCAATCTTAGCATTGATGATAATCATATTAAACCATTTCTTATCTGCAAACACGAGGATAAGACCTCCAAACCCCCGTAAGTTTAACCAACAGTGGTTATAACTGTAACCAACAACCCACTAAAGTTTAACCAACATCGTGTGAATCAAAAAATAATTAACCTACAATGGTTACAATTTTAACCAACGACCCATGTAAGTTTAACCAACAACATGTGAATCAGCCCCGAACAAAGCATAAATAACCAACAAAAGATTAAAGTTTTAATCAACAAATGGTTAAAGTTTAATCAACACCATTTTAACCAACATTGAGCAATTTTTTTAAACCAATAATTGATTAAATTTTTTAATCAACCACAGGTTAAAGTTTTAATCAACAGGCTGTTGGTTAAAGTTTAACCAACGATTGTGTGATTCACCTGGTAATCCGTGGTTGATTAAAATTTTAACCAACTTGATTAAAAATTGTAATACTTGTTCTAACAGTGTATCAAAATGGGGACTCGACAAATAACATGTCAATCATTTGTGGATACGGAGTGGTACTGATTATCCATTTATCACATGATTGCATTTGTGATAATTATCATTGATATTGCAGCATTACAATCCACCTTGCTACATTTACATGTATTTCAAATAAACAAATCATCGTCACCATCATTATAATCACTGTCGTAATTCTCGGACTGCTATTTATATGTGCTGTTAAACAATCATGTACAAAAAGCATATCTTTCTCTGGAATCCACAAAACACCATGATAAAGAACTATAAGTATTCCGATAAAGTAGAAAGCAAAATGATATTTGCTCTTTAAAGTGCAAACAACAAAATGGCTCAAACGAATTAAGCTGAACAACGGTTATGTACAATCAAACGTTATATATCACAATTGTAATCAACAGTGGTCAAAAACATCTTTTTTAAAAGCTTTTTGCCCCTTTTTGAAGTTTTCTTCCAAGTAGTAGATGAGCTAAACAAATTAAGAACGCAAATTAACTTTTTGGAATATGAAATGCCCGATTCGATGTTTCTTGTTTATAATTTTTTTTTAACTACGTAATTTTACTCAGTCTGTATAACTCAAGAATCATGTGCTTCGTGTCTATGTCTAAATTGGTCATCATCTGTTCGATTCTACAAAAAAAGATACTCTAAGACAATTAACCTGAAAATGCATCCCTGGACAAATGCATGTACCTCCCTGGGGCAACTTCCACTTAATAGGATATCTATACCACCAGGGACAGTATTACTACCCCATATGAAAAACATGGGCAGGGAGAAGGGAGAGGGGGATTGCCCAAAAATATTAACATGATGTATTCTGTGACCCCCCCCCCCCCCCCTCCTCCCCCATTTGGGTTATATTTATAACGCCCTTGGAAACTCTGCATATATGGGGAAATAGGTGTTTTAACACGAAATGTATCACGTTTCTGCAATGCTTATATATTGCGAAATATACTGTTTGCTTGGGAAAATACATTTTGAAAACCTTTACATGTTTTAAACGGATCAATCGCCATCGTGGCGTCATCATTTTTTGTCTTCGTGACATTGATTTCTATGATTTCCCAATCACTAAAAGATATATATATTACGAGTATAATCCTTTTTCGCTTTATTCACCATTTGCTTTTTGAACAATGACATCAGTTACCATTTTAAATACGCAAATTTACCATGTTTACTACCGAAAACTTTCCAACTTAGCATATTACTGCACGTTCACGAGTTAATGTCTTCAAATAGTCGATAATGTACGCATCTTTTATTAAAGAAGTGAGAGACGGTAGCGAATATTTACAACAGTCTGAGAGTATGATAAAGATATTATATTGATCTCCTAATGATCATATTGATATGAGCGTATGATAGACACATACACATTGTACTACTGATCTCCTAAGGATCATCTTGATATCGATAGTGCATTTTAGCCCCTTTCATTTTACGTTTTATACTTTGGCATGGAATGAGGTTTTTAAGCCTTAATTCATAAATATATAGAATAATATATTATCATGTCTAATACTATATCGTGTCAATATTATACAACTATGTACAAAATTTACATACAATGCTTGTGATTTTATCTATAAGAAATAAACTGTTTTTCTTATAAAACCGAACATCTGCTGTTGACTAACGTGTTATTTGTACATTAATTTTGTAATTATAGGTAATGTTCCATCAACATCATTGTTGTCATCATCATCAGCATCATCATCATCATTCATTATTTGTATCGTTACTTCATCGTTATTTTCATAATTACCATATTCTTCTTCCATACGGTCAAATGGAATGCATGCAAAGTCTCGCTCTCTTATCAATGATCTGAAACAGCCGATTAAGTAACACCTACAGTTGATTGAAATAAATGATGCATGAAAAATCAAGAGTCGACTTTTTCATCCCGTTATAATTATTGTGTTATAAAAACGGGGAAAAAGATTGACAAAATTAATTTCATTGAAATTATATTTTTTGCTTAGGCAGTTATTGATAGAAATGTGATAATGAGAACTAAGAGAATTATTAAGGTATAATACACATGCATGGCCATTTATTGGTCTGCATGTCAGAGATAACTTCAGCCATTTTCTCCCTCTTTTTCTTGGTCGTTTCTTTGTTATTGGATTGTCAAACATCAGTATGAGTTACTGCACTCCCTGCACTGCCGGACTTCTTCTTACTGAGGGCGCTATTCATATTTCCTTCCTCGGAGGCGATCTAGAGCCCAGTGAAAGAAAACAAAATATAAAACACGTTTTGAAGTTTGAGGTTTATTATTCAAACAAAAATTACATCAATATAACAATCAAATGTGAATGTTTAATATTGAGAGGATAAATGGGACCATATTGCAACTCATATCGCTATGAATTGGACAGCTGTAATAACGACAATCAAATTAATTATTTGTTTGGGTTATTTTGAACCATACCAAATTTCAGATTTCATTTCATGAAGTTATAACCTTGAAATAAATTAGTATTATATTGATATGCGAATTGCAACTGATGCATTGGTACCGCTATTACAGACTGTTAGCTATTTGTAGACATCCATCAGGGGCGATTGAGGAAAAAATGACTGAAGATAAACAATTGTCGAAACTACATATACTACGAGTTATCATTTTGTTTGGAAATTTCAATATGTTCATCAGTGAGGAAAAGAGAAGTATCTGCATTTTTACTGCTCATGAGAGTAAGTTATAAAATCATAAGTTCCCCCTCTTTCTTAAAAAAACAACAAAACAAAACAAACAAACAGACATTGCCTTTGTGGATTGTATTGCTTAGATAATGATTCGTAAATTATTTGTATACAAAAAACCACATTCGCTCAGATTATCTTGTTTAGAGATTCATGTTATTGGGGGATTTTAATATTACTGCAAATGGGTAAAATTTCATCACAGGTAATTTCTAAAAATCATCGACGCTTCATTATTGTGAAGAGTATTTTACTCATCAAAATACAAGGCTACTATAAGTGAGTATATGAGCCTTTAAATATTTGAAATACATTGGATGGATATTTTCCTATAAAGTTCCATCCTTGAATAAATGACGATTCGTAATTCTGGAATGGGGGGGGGGGGGGGGGGGGTGATCTTTAACTCACTGAGGGTACCATTGACTTCTGCCCAGTGGCGGGGGTAGACAGCTCATCAGTGCCTGTCTCTGATATGCCGTCAGAGGGCGATTTCGTGGGAGCAGGCATGCTACGTCGACGGAGGGATGCTACTAATCTCTCCTGTTTCCAAATTCGTTTGAGGGTGTCGCCAAATGATCGGAGGATGTTGGAAGTCGTATGATGGTACGGGAAGATGTTGGAGGGGGAAAAAGAAGAGATAAGAATATTTTGGTTAGTATAGAACCTGGTGCCTATTTCATAAAACTTATTATCAATAACAAATGCTAAATTTCTATGGCAGATTTGCCATCAGCCAATCAAATGCCATGAGTTTCAGTAGCTTATAACTAATATTGTAAATTGTTATTGAGTGTCAGTTTTTTTTTAACAGGGCCCTGATCCTCGCTAAGGATAACAATGTTTATAATAAGCAATAATGCGCTTTCTAAAATAAGAAGTTAACTATCCAAAACAGGCATCTCAGTGATTTTAGATTTTAGATACGTTACAAACTATCTCCATTTTTTCTCTAAAACGTTCTCCCTTTTTAGCAGTTTGATCAAACAGTTGCATGTATATTCAGTAGATTACATGTACATGTACTTTCTGTATGATATCGCCCACTAGTATATGAGACGAGTGGTTTCATCGCAGCCAGAGAACACCAAATAAGAATACAGCCCTTTCTTTATCATCTCTACAGCCATGAACCTGCAATTTCTACTCCAGGGCCTTGTCTTACAAAAAGTTATGATTTGATCCAAATTAATCGCAAGTCCTCTTTTCAATCGCAAGTCTGCAGTCTCTTATCTGTTATGTACATAGTTGCGATTGATATCAACTCTCTCTTTTTGAACATCATTTCATGCTTACATGTGCGATTCTTGCACGGAGGTTGAGCCACATCCTTCGAAACCCACACGAGCTAAGTTCGTTTCGGACCTGCTCTTTGGACCGGTAGATGAGGTCGACAATGGACACCAGGAGAGCTACAGCCGTGCCTGCCAGGAGGATGTAGAACACGCCAGCAAGTTTGTCCAGGTTCAAAGCTCGTGTCTCAGTCTGTGATGAAGACAGAAGTATTACTATTACGCTTTTGAAGTAAGATTGCATAATTCATTGCAAATGCATTTGCAAAATATTACAAACCTTGCTGTTTGGAAGGGACATTGTGTATTTGAAGCAGGGCAGACAAAGTATACGCCAACTGCGTCAATATAGCATACACTTACTGCGTCTGTGGTGACTTTGACGCACTGCGATCTATTCACCCAGTATTTCTCTTCCAGCCGTCGCAGGGTGTCTCTTTCTCTCAATTCCAAGATGGCCACCGTCAGTTCCTTCCTGTTTCGAGATGAGGGGGAGAGATCAGACCACAGTTTGAGTCAAAGGACAATCTTTGTCTCTATATGACAAAAGCAAAATGTTAAGTTGCTTTACTTTATTGTTATTTAGCTGACATGAACAGGGGAGCTACAAGGACGCGCACAATGGCACGTACCCCCATGAAGCCAGCTGGAAAAGCGAAAGGGGGACAATTATGGTTTTAATAGATAAGTATACATTTATGCTACACTTGGAAGGACATTGTCGTTAGAGAGAAAGTTTTTTGTAGATACTGAAATAAACGAACTGATCAAAATATCATGACACAAAGTCATGTTCATTTATTGAGGTTCACCGGGGAGGTCGGGGAGGTGGGGGATGTGCGTTTAATAACCCATTATCACGAAATGGGGTCCACGAATGCGTTTATTTATTCAGTTCATTTATTTCTGACATTTCGGCAGGGTATAGCACATTTTCACCGATGGTGGAGTCTCCCATTAGGCCCTGTTTGGTAACAACAAAATGCAATAACAATCATAAACTTAGCATAAAAGAGTTGTATACATGTATACAAATTATTTCATATCCTCGGAATAAATGGGGACTTTTTATAAAACAATCAACTGCTGCATATTTGTAATGCCATATAATATATAATAATAATAGTATAATAATAGCCTAATAGTCAACTCCAAATTGTATTAAACCGAAACGGAAATTCTTTTTGCCCAATTGATCGTGAGCCCGCAAGCCACTGAGCAGCGCCAGATCGACGTTGCTCTATCCCTTATTGTTGAACATCAAACAAGGTAGCAACAACTCCCATCTTTTAACGTCTTTTGGTATGACGCGGCCGGGGTTCGAACCCACGACCTCCCGGTTGTGAGGCGGACGCTCTACTGACTGAGCCAACACTCCGGTGTACATGTAGAGTACCGAAGCTGTGACATCATAAAAATCCATTTTTAGAATTGTTAGAACACTGAGCTCCTATAGGAAATCTTTTTATTTAGATGGTCATATCTCAGCCAAAACTGAACATTTTCAATTGGTTTTCGACATTTTGACATTTTGACATTTTTTTGTATGCTCTTTCAGAAAGTGAAGGAGAAAACGAGAAATTATTCTTTTAGTTTTTTGATGACGTCACACTTCACCATTCTATTGCAATGTTTTGACGGAAATCTGTTTTTGATCGCAGGTGAAATTTAATCATTACATTATTCATTTTGTTGTAAAATAAAAATTGAGTTCTCCCCCTGACGCTCCCGGCCAGTCCCACTTACTGCAATTCAACAAGGTGTTTGGACACTGCTATGCCGTAGCTACTCGTGCCGATTGGATCCCCTACGGCCATGGTGTCACAGGGTTTCTGGGTCTCTCTGTACTCGTTCATCTTGGACTCGAGCAGGTATGCGTACTTGCCGTCGCTCTCCCGGACGCGTCTCACCCCGTCTTCGGTACTCTCCGCCAGGGGAGACGGCTCGGTGTTCGCCATGAAAGACCACATCTTGCGGTAGAGCGGACTGCTGGATTTCTAAGGATTTCGGAAAGCAGACATATTATTTGCATTTCACTCACACATTACATGTTTGTGTCCTATTCTAAAGGCAGTACTGCGGTGATGATTTTTACAGGTTGTACAAGAATTTCAATTAAGACGTTGAAATATTGCATAATAATGGGCGGGGAAGGTGGAGCTCGCCATAGGCGTACAGTACGTACTGTACATGTGCATGAAGTTGCCAAGGATGCTGATTACCTCTTGTTTCTTTTTTCGTTTCTTTCTATCTCCCTACGAGCGAGCGAGCGAAACGGAAGAGCCACAAAAAACACAATGAAATTATTCTTAAACACTGACTGCAATTCCGTCAGCAAAATATATATTATACTGTTATACAAAAGAGATCTTCCCCTCTCTGCTTGAATGCAAGGAGGTACCAATGTATATACTTATGATGCGACTGTTGTTTAAAACAGGGTAATTTAAAAAGTATGGGGGTGGCCTGCAGGAGCCCCATTCCTCAGCGACACCCACCCCACTCCCCCTCCACCCCGCCTTGCACGCCTGCTTACCCTAAAGAACTCGACTGTGGAACCATCCTTGTAGACACCGTACTGAATCTTGGTCTGAGCTGCCAGGTCTTCGGCAGACTTGATGGGAGACTGCATGCTCTGGGTGGTGAGGAAGGCCGCCAGGTTGGCCGTGTAAGAGGAGATGATGATGAGGGTGAAGAACCACCACACCCCACCCATGATGCGACCAGAGATGGACCTTTATGATGATGTTCAAGAGACAAACAAAGAAGCACATCATTGGTACACAAAACTAAAACGATTTAGGTCAAGACAACAGCCATGGGTTTCCCGGACATCTACGCCCTGATAATTATCCCTTCGGTTAACCAAGTAGTATTCCAACTCCCTGGGTTGAGTCGATTCGAGAACTAATGGTCGTTATTTTCCCACTAAAAGCCATTTTCAAGCCCTTTCGTTTTGAGGGAAGTTCTAAATCAGTATTATCTTTCAAATACCCTCGCAATTTGACCTTTTCCTTTTTTTGGCCTGCAATATAATCAACTATATCAACTTTATTGTGTGACAATTACCTACCGAGAGCTAGCGCAAGATGGTAGAAGCTATAAGGTTGACAATCTCTTTTGGGGAGGTACATCTTCTTCAGGGGGTAGGTATTAGGAGGGTTATGTTCTAGGTTTAAGTCGCCAGGTTGTAATTGTCCAGGGGAGTACTTCCGGGATAAGTTATCTCGATATACATAATATGCATATAGCATGCAGGCCTATATGTAATTGATTGAATGAAAGTAAAGATAATTTCATGCAATCCAAATGTATGCATATACCTTTGTGAAGCGATTCGATACGAATGATTTCATTCACCTGTCAGATTTCAAACTGCGTACAATATTTGTTGCTAGATGGGACAAACATTATGGTTTGCCCTATCTGACAACACGTAATATATGCAAGTTGCATTCTGACTATTGAAATACAAATTGTGTAACAGGTGAATGAAATCCTAGTATATAGGCACTAGAGTTTAAATTTGGTTACATTACGATAATTGCAGGAATATCCAGGAAAACATAATGGCCCGAATTCGGGCCAATACGTCCGATGGCAATGCATGATTATGCACATGTCTCCGACAACATGTGTTTCATGTTGAACAGATCACTGATCTTTTGGAGCACTGGTGAACAAGCATGCTTCTGAGTTTTGAACATGTTCAATTTTAAGAAATTAGGGGAACCTCGTGCCCTTTATCTCATTAGCTATCCCATGGGGCCCGTTTCATACAACTTGTTATCTATAACAACTTCTAAATTTCTATGACAAATTTGCTCTCAGCCAATCAGATGCCATGATTTTAGTAGCTTATGGCACTGGTTTTTTTAACTATGACCAAATAGCTTAATGACCCTTTGACAGCCTGAAACTTTACAAAGATAAAGAATTAGAAATCAGTTACAACTTTTTCTTGTAGCATGGACCTAGGTTAACCTCCCATAGCTTAACGAAAAAATTTCAGCGTTGCTTTATGTGCATGAGGTATCCCTGAACAGCCAATTGTTTACGGAATTTTGTAACAAAATTGACATACCTTTTTGGTTGGAGCCGAAAAAAATATATACCCACAAGCAATATGTTTTTTTTCTATTGATGATTAATGAGCATGGGTGGATCTTAAAGAAAGTTAACAGTAATCTGAATTAACTCCTGTATTTTGATAGAACAGTGCAATTGAAAATGGTGTTTCGGACGTTACATTTTCCGTAAACAATGTAGGCTCTCATTTACCCCACTAGAACAATCATTTAATGAGATTGTTTATGGTTTGAATAAGCTTATTAGTTACTCCAAGTCATTAAATTAAAAGAAAATATAATTTAATTGCAGTAGCGCTTATATTATAAATATATTCAAAATTTGAAAAAGTTGTCTCATTTTCCGTAAACAATTTTGTAACGTCCGAAACAACTTTCAATTTGAAGTAGCAGAAAATATATGAACTGCAGGACCTATCTTTCGTAACATGTTTTAAACATTTCATGGCGGCTACCCACCAAAAAAAAGAAATTTGCAATACATCATTACAATACTATTTTATAGTTAAAACCAATTTTCCGTTAACAGTTGTAACGTCCGAAACAAATGTAACGTCCGAAACAAGAAATACCAAATAAATGATGATAATCCATAATTGAGGGTATCTGGAGTGTATAAATCATTATGAAATAAGTTATTATAAGTCTTAACACAAGTCAAAACACAAATCAGGTCTTTCAAATCCAATAATTTTGTGTAAACTCAAAAAGGGTGTTTCGGACGTTACACTATTTGATTGTTAACACATAGTTTGCAAATTTCAACTAATTTTCGATCATATGTGCAAGTTACGATTTCACAATGCACACTCCTGTTAAAAACACTATTTTGATAATTTCATTTAGATCTAAATATAAAAATATGAAGAAATATGATGCAAAAAAGAAATTTTCCGTAAAATATCTAAATTTTCTGCAAAATTGACTTATAAAACATAAATATTGAAGCCACACTTTGTGGTGCAAAGGCATTCCTGGCTGCTTTAGTATATCCTTAATTGTCATTTATCAGAAAAAATCTCAATAAAAGTGACTCATACAAATTATTCAGCCATTTTAACAGCACTTTCTGTTATGCTGTTAGCACGTTTCGGATGTTACATTAAACTGTTAACAGACATTTTCATACTTTAACTAGTTCAAATGAGGGGCAAAGATAGATGTGAGAATAGCAAATTTCAATTGTTCAACCTCTCCTCTTGCTATTTACATTGCTGTGTGTTTGCAAATCATCACGTTTTCATTTTTACAGAGGTTGTTCCAAATTATGTCATATAACCAAAGATTGTATGGTCAATCTAAACTATTTGGTAGGTTACAAAAGCTCAAAATCACCCACTTAAGCAATACCCAGTGTACATGTACATGACACGGGTATGATACAGGTATATAAAGTTGATAAAATCAAGCAAATTAAAATGTTTTTCTAAAAATTTATGGGAAATATGGATTTTCATTTGAAATTACCTTTTAAAAAGGGCACTCGGTACACTTAACTAATCTGTGTAGAAAGTACATACATGTATAAAAGAAAATGATCCTAAACATATACATGTAGTATCTTCCTCAAATGTATGCATACATGTACATACAAAATGTATAAGCTAGTGTAGGGATTTATTTTGAACTTCTGAAACTCCCCTTCATATCCATGATTCATCCCTTTCATATTAATAGGTCATCCCTAATTCACATTCACCTTTTTCATCCACCATCCTTTCATCTGTCTATCTATCTCTCTCATTGGTTTCAATGTTCACCTGATGCAGTCAAGCTTATATAGTATAATTTACATATACTATGAATATTCAATATATACCCTTTGTTTATGTTTGAATATTCAAGCATACTTTGTGATGTTGATTTATACTTGTATGGGACTATATGAATATTTATTGATTTATTCTACTTTGCATGGAATGTATGTGGAATGCTACATAGAATGCTGTAATGCTTTTACACATTAAAACCTGGTCAGTTAGCTAGTAGTTATCAATCCTACAACATGTCTGCTGGGCTGCCTCTGTGTTAAGAGTGCTAGGAATTATCTGTTAGAACCGCAACCCTACACTAGTGTGAAATATAAATGGGCTGTCCGTTTTTGTGTTTTTTCCTCTACGAAATGTCAAAGTTGGGGGTGCGGCGCTGCGGCCTTATCGCCGGCAAATACGGTACATGTTTAACCTACACTGTATATTGTTTGTCACCTGTAGTATAGGCACAGCAAGAGTTAAGATCTATCAACCAACCAACCGACCAATCCATTTATTCATCAATCGGTCATCAATTAAATAAATAAATAAATACTTTTTTAAGAGCATTAAAACATATTGTCGTTTGAAACAGTCTCCTAATACAAATAGTGGTAAAGGATGATTGTTACTACAGTAGTATTATAACCTAAAACATAGACAATTTTAAAATACATCAAAAATGTCTCATTCTCGAGATGTACATACATTAGGATTCACTTATTTCTTATTACCGTACTTACATGACTGGGGGTACTTTTTTATAGTTTTATTTTTTAAAAGATTTGTCAATGTTTCAGTGCTTACATACGGTACATGTATGTGTTAGTGATATTATTGAATGACACACTATATAGTTGAAGGCAAAGAACTTTAGCAAGCTGATTAAACATCTATGTTGTAGAGTTTGTAGAAATTGATGATCTCATTGAAATGTTAACATCGTGTAACATCCGAAACAAACCATAGTATACATTTCACACTATTGTTCATAACATGCAATAAAGAGTATGTTTGAAGGTTTGCATGGTGGTATGAATAATCACGGAAGAGTTTACGGTACACCATGATGGTGTACCGTAAACTCTTCCGTGATTAATAAAGAGTATGTTTCTAAGTGAATTTTCTAAGGAGTTTTGATGACTACAATTGCTATTAGCTTCATATTTCACTCTGTTAGATCACATAAGCATTTTTAACTACCGGTACACGTTCTTGAAATGAATAATATACCTTACAAAAATTGAGTGGTCGATGAAGACAAACTTGGTATACATGTATGTGCTAAACTAATTAAAACTGCACAATTTTTTCCATAAATGTTACAGAAGTATTTTTCTGCAAACAATAATAACTGAGGTCAATAATACCTAAAGAAAAGCAATTAACTTGAATAAAGTTATAATGTTAACAGTGTGTAACGTCCGAAACATCAGTGATGTGCCATATGAAAATTATTAGGCAATGCACTGGTTCCCAATTTTTTGGCATGTATTTACCTTATATCATCAGTTGTTATAATAAAATAAGTTTGACCTAAGAAAAAAGCATTTTACCTATTGAAATAAAAACTTGTTATTGTCAAAACGCTAATTTAGAGCTATTTTTCACTTTCAAGGGATACAAAATCTGTATTTTTCAAGATAGAAACTCAAAAATTTGCATGAATAATCTCTGAAACATATTCTTAAAGACCCAACATATTTAAAGGTGTAGTTAATAGCAAATGAGTTTTATATCACAGTTATTAGATATGCTATAGTTCACAATAAAATTGTAAAAACTCAAAGTATTCATATCTGGTGAATAAATAAGGAGATAGATTAAGGTCCAGAATTTGCATTTCTCAAAAATATGATTAGTCCTGATCCTAAAAATACAAGTTTGAAGTGAGTAAATATAATTTCATTTTGGACCCATTTGTGGACACATTTGGTATAAGTTAAAAAAACCAGTGCCTTATAACAGTAGCTTATAACTTGTTATTGATAACAGGGTCCAGACTACATGTAGTTACCGCGGTAAAATGTCACTCCCCTTGCTGCATGAGGGCACCCAAGGCAAACCA